>RBNI01003984.1:0-14837 GCA_003990745.1 Jimgerdemannia flammicorona
TTTTAATGGACTTATGTCTCACAGATTTTTATTGGAAGGAAACCTAAACTATATAGGCCAAAACCCTCTCTCACCACTCACTAAGCACTGCCCCCCCATTAATCTAGGCTAGCTATTGTCCAGCAGCTCAACCATGCCAGGTGCAGCAGGACCTGTGTTGGTCCGTACCTCATTCTGCACACCATGCTCTCTCTACCACCAGGAGAAACCCAGCCATATACCAATGACTGAAAGCACATGCCCAAGAACCCAATGTATGTACAAGGCCATACCCAAGCTGAATAGAATAGCCCCTGCCACTCCAAAGAGAATGACAGGTAAAGAAAAACTCTCATCAAAGCACAACACAGTAGGTAGGGCCTAGTTCTCCTAGTTGAGATGAGTAGAGGACTTACATGTGAGATGGGAGGAGACCCCCAATACCCTACTACTCAAGTCTGTGGGCCTTGATCACATTACTGTATCAGCTTTTGGTTCCAGTTGAGTGCAGCCAAGATGCCTGAAATGGGTAGCCTTGGGCCCCCCAACCCCCCCTGATGACTGGGGCCCAACCCTGCTGACTGCTAAAAGAAGTTGAGAGTAACACCTACTACCTAACCATGCTGTACCAATCAAAAGGCCCCACCGAAGCAGCACCTACCCCAGCCCTGATGACTGCCCCCAGCCTGATACCCTACTGGTTCACCGTTATCGCCCTTTCTCCTATCTGTGACAGCCATCTCCCCTCCCATCCCGACAACACCCGAAAAACAGTCACCTACACTAGAACTGTGCTCACTGAGAAGCTCACCAAAGCCAGAGAGCCCCACCACAGGCACTGAGGACCTGCAAATAACTTACACTGAGTACTTGATACCTAAGGTCGGCCAACTCCCTATATAGCCCGAGACACACTGAGACAACTTCTTGTTGGCAATGGCAAAAGGAAGAAGATGCTGTACCAAAACGGGTATACCCCAGATGCAGCTGAAGGTACCAGAATCTGTGAAAAAGTGGAGGAAGTACTAATCTGATACTGATAAAGGGGCAACTCATCACCATTGCCCTCCTTCCACCATACCCCTATAGGTACAGCAAACCAACCCAAGATAGAGGGGATAATAATAGGGGAAGGGGACTTGGAAGATTGCCTACCAAACCTTATGACCAGTAAGATAGCAGAGAAAGGAGTCACCCTACCCACACTGCAATCACCCACCCTATAGTGAGCCACTCATTATCAATACCTCCTACTAGTCTAGATTTCAAATCCTCCCAGTAATCTCGCTCACCATTTGGCCTCCTTACTATACCCAGCCTGTTCCCTATAGTTACCCAAAAGTCCCCCAACACCTCACACTCTCCCAGCCAATGTTCCAGCATCTGCACAAACCCCCAGCTTGCCCTACATTATAACACTCCTCACAATCCAATCAGTCACCATCCACTAGATACCCAGCACGAAAATTTAACATAATATTCCTTCACAGCATTTGCCACCATACTACCCAGAACTTGGGAGGAAGCCACTGCCACACCTCAGCACTCCAGGCCCAGATTCCTGCCTAGTTCCACTCCTCACCAATCCCCACTGTCTGCCAACTGCTCAGCCAAAGATCCTGGCCAAGTCTCTACTGATACTCCACTCCATCACTAATATCAAACTCAGCAAGTGGAACCCCCCCTAGCAACAGTCTGTCCCAATGCCACATTGCAGGGCCCCACACCTCCTCCCTCTCATTACCTTGTCAGCACAGATCTATCTGGTGCACTCCATCTACCACCCCCCATCAGAAGCCCTTATACCATAGCTATTGGCTTCCATTCAGCCCCACCAGAGAGAGCAAGTCTCCTGAGGACCCTTGGGGTGAGAATCTCATCTCCTACACCTTCTGCATCAGTAGAACCCAACCTCTTCCTTATAGTTCAACTGTCTTTCTCAACCACTAAGCTCGTAGACAGTGTAGCCTCCTAGGGAAATCTACAAGACCTAGGCCTCTCCTAACCACCAGCTCCACAAGGGTATCCTAACTAATCTGCAACCTTCTCCCTGCCCAAATCTAATCCTGAGCCAGCTTCATCAGCCTCTTCACCACCCAGGCCAGAAAGTCTAAGTGATATGTCACATACCACAGCTTGGGGAACCAGTACACATTCAGGATCACCACCCACTCTGTCAGAGAGATGTGATGACCCCCCCAACCTCTCAGAGTCTCCCCCCAAGTGACCACCTTCTTCTCCCACCACACCTGTAGCAAGACTGATCTATATATAGAAAGGAAGATACTGAGATACTGCACCATCTCGCCTATGGGGACAATTGTTCCAATGATGTCCCCTTTCACCAACCCATTCTCCAACACCAATATCTCACACTTATACCAGTTGAGTTTCACTCCAGAGTGTACCTCATACCATTCCACTGCATTTGTAAGTACCTTCATATCTGCCACTGATCTAAGATCAATAACCATATTATCTGCAAAGGCCCCCACCTTCCACACTACACTATATATAGAGAGCCTGGCCACCTTCTTATGGATCCTATCCATCAAAGGCTTTAGTGAAAGGGCATAAAGAATAGGGGACAGTAGATCTCCTTGAGGCACTCCTCTCCTCAAGGAAAACACCAAACTTCTGTGACTATTGCACATCAGCACTACTCTACTGCCCTCCAATAAACTCAACATAGAGGCCCAAAACTGTGGTGGGACACTAATTCTGTCCAGTACCTTATCCAGCCATACCTGCTGAACACAGTCATAGGCCTTCTCCTGGTCCAAAAAGACCAGTCTACCATCTAGCCCACAGGCTTAAGCCCCTTCAATGATACTATGCACCTAGGCAGTTCTATCTCTGATAAGCCTACCTCCCGCAAAACCCTGCTACTCCTCACTCAGCACCTGTTGAGCAACCTTCTGTAGCCTTGCAACAATCACTTTTATCACCAACTTCTAGTCCATATCCAAAAGTGTGATTGGCCTCTAATTCTTCCAGTCCTCTCACCTGCCCTTATCTTTGTACAATAAGGCCACCAACTCTAAGTCCTGCTCTCCAACCCACTCACCATATAGAAGAACATGGTCACAGAGGGCAGCCATCTCCTCTAGCATATCAGGGACCTTTGCCATCTTCTTCCAGAAGTTCCAAGGTAACCCATCCTCCCCAGGTGCTATTCCAAGCTTAGTAGCCACAAGGACCCTCTGGATCTCCTCCTCTTGGACTAGTAAGATCAAGTTACCCAGGCCCTCTATCTGTAGTAGCTCTCACTCCTCCAGTGTATCACTAATCATCTCTACATTAGTACCCCCTTCTTCCTCACTCTACAGACCTCACTATTGCTCCTTCAATATCCCCAAGATCTGTTGCATGCCATGCACTAAATCCCTCTTGGTATTAAAGACCCCATCTCACTGATGTTGCACCCTCCTAGCTTTGAGGAGCCTAGACAAGTACCTAGTAGGCCTCTCTCCCTCCTCAAGCCTCTGCCACTGTAGCCTGGTAGCCATTCCTTGCATATGAGTCTCCTCCTCCTCTCTCAACATCTGCTATAGTTCCACTACCTCCAATCTCACCTGCTCAAACCTCCAATCCTCCACCTCATCAGAGTCAAGCAAATCAGCCCATTCCATCTGCAATCTCATCAGCCTATTGGAAGCACACCATATGTGCTTCCTCCTCTATCTCCCGGCCTCTCTACCAGCTCCTCCCCAATAGGCCTTTGCAGCCTCTTTCAACCTCATCTAACAGATATCTACAGACAAACCCTCATGCCTCCAAATAGGAACCTTTGTCTGGATGTCCTCTACCTATAAGTTCCACAACCCCTTCTCAGCTAGCAGGGAGGAGTTAAGGCACCAATGTCTGGGTCCATCTCCACTCTCCCCAAACTGCCCCTGCCCTAACAGTCTCCAGTGATCAGACCACAGGCACCACACTACCTCCAAAGTCTTCCAGACATCAGCACCCCAATATTTGGCTGTCAAAATCCAGTCAATCCTCATGCCTAACCCATTCATCTAATGGGTATAGATCCTGGTGTCATCCTACTATGTTCAGCCTATATCTCCTAAGGAGCTAAGATTTTCCACCTCCTCCCATACATCCAGACCACCACTCCTTCCACCTGCATACCTTCCTCCATCAGTTCTATCTAGTTGTGGATCTTGAACCATATTAAAATCACTACCAAGAACATTGACTCCTTCCTCCAAGAGAATACCCTCCTCCAGCAAGTCCTTAATCTATGTAATTCTCTCACTCCTAACTGCCAGACAGTAGCAAGAGCCCACCCTCACTGATTCCCACCCTGGCTGATACCATTCCCCCCAGACCAAGTGATCACCCCAGCTCCTGATTCCCCCCAAATCTCCTCTATCCTTCTTCATCAGAATTGCTACCTTTCCAAACCAAGCAGTAGCCCCACCCCATTCCTTAGTCCACTCTACCCAATCATCCTCATCCTCACACCATACATCCTGCAGTAAAAAAAGATCAGCCTCCAATCCCTTGAGCTAAGTAAAAATGTTCTTATACCACCCAGATCCCTATAGCCCATTTACATTTAGAGAGAAAATGTTAGTTGTACTGTTTATAAGAAATACTGTTATATATCAAACTCATCCTCTACAAATCTGCATTCAAGTCCTCCTATACCAAGTTCAAGATATGTTCCACAGCTAGTTCCCTCTTCTCAGCTTCCTGTGCCTCCAACCCCTCCAGAAGTTCAACCATTGCCCCATCCTCTTTCTCCTCAAAGTCCTCATAATACTCCAGATAGGCCTCCTGCCAGAGCTGTAAACCATGATGCTCTGTCCAACAGTAGACAGCCCACTCACCAGCAACAACCACCAGCTCCACCTTCCTCACCTCATCCATCTCATATCCCTCCTCTTCTAGGAAGATTGCAAGAATCTCTACCTTCAGTGCCTCCACCACCCCATTACCTCACAGAATCTATACTCAATGCTTCTCAGGCATTATATATAGGTCTACTTCTCCCAATGCCTCTGCCATGAGGTTATCTATCATCTTGCTCATCTACAGCAGGTTCCCCACCTCCTTCCCTCCAGGAGTCCCAGGCCACCCTGCATCCAGCATTATAGTATTAGCTCCTATACTGGCAGCCTCATTCCACTCCTCCTCTGGGACATCCACCAGCTTTTCCTCACTAACTGCCACCACCTGGCCCCCTTTCACTACATCTGGAACCCCAAAGTGAACTCACTGGGCCCCCTGCATCAGTACATCCTCTGCTGTCCCTCTCTTCTCAACTGGGTCCCTCCTGACAAGTGGGGGGGGAGTGCCATCCAAATCCTCCTCCCAAACTTCAAAAGTACCATCAGTATAGAGATCCTTGCCCAGTACCTTCCCAGCCCCTTCATCTGTTGCCACCACTCCCTCTCCTCCTTTGCTAGCCCATACACTGGCTTCAATGCCTCCAGCCTCCTCAGCCCCATCCACTTTTCTCTTTACCCCTCCTTTCATACTTGCCAACAGCTCTCTCTGCCTCTTGCGCCCCTGGACCCACTCCCACTGCCTTCTGTCAGTACAGATATATTTTCCATCCACCACCTCTAGATATGTCAACTCTTCAAACAGCTTCCAGGCTTTTGCCCTCCTCTCCACAGTACCACTCAGCTCCTCCAGTGCCTCCAACAAGTCCTCCTCCTCCTCTTCACTCCCTTTCACCCTCAACATCTTACAGATAAAAGCCCCCCACATCAGTACTGAGGGCCAGTCACTCATCTTTCCTGTGGCCTCCTTCTCTGCCAGCTGAATCCTGACATTGATGTCACCTATCCTGAACATAGTCCCCTCCCACATCTGGAAGCTGATGTCCACCATATCCCCATACTCCATCATCACCTCCTCCACCCTCCTCCTGGTCTCCTCCTTTGTCACCATAGGCACCCCCCTCACCAGAAGCTACACCACTCTGGGGTCCTACCTCAAGTACCATACTATAGAGATCACCACTTTCCCAATCACTACTCCAGTCTTCAGGGCCTCATCTAGTGGGCCTGCCTTCTCAAAGCCCACCTCAACCCCTTCTAGACCCTTCAGAAACTTCACTGAGGCTGCCTCAGCCACCTGTTTCGAAATAAGCCCCAGAACTATTCTCACCATCACTGTCAAGCCTCAGAAGCACAAGGTGGCCACAAACTCCAAGATCGATTTCTTGAGTAATGGTGCCACCACCAGTCCCATTATGCCATCAGCCAGGTCCCCCTTCCTTTTTGGGCCCATCTGCCCAGCCCCCACATCAACTGTTACATCTGGATTTTTTACCAGATTTCCAGTCACGCTACCATCACAGTCTCACCACTACTCCCAGCAGCTACTCCACTTCCCCCATCTCCCACTGGCAAAGGCTCAGCACCCCCAGCATTCCCAACCTTCTGCTTCCCCTTCCCTCCTGCCTGTCTACTGCAAGCTCCCATCGGCCAACCTCCAGTCCTCAGTATGTCCACAAAGCTCCTCTCCTGCTGCCCTCCAGCCCCCCCACCAGTACTATCTCTACTGCCCAAGCTGCCCTGCCCACTTGAGCCACTGAAGAACCCCATTCCAAGCCCATACCCTCTCCCAACATGTTGCCAGTTGAAGGCCCCAGGTCCATCCAACCTA
The DNA here is from genome assembly GCA_003990745.1 of Jimgerdemannia flammicorona. Taxonomy (NCBI): domain Eukaryota; kingdom Fungi; phylum Mucoromycota; class Endogonomycetes; order Endogonales; family Endogonaceae; genus Jimgerdemannia; species Jimgerdemannia flammicorona. The sequence continues at coordinate 6,607 of RBNI01003984.1, forward strand.
GTATGCATATCAGTTCACTTGCTGGTTGACATTATCTTAGTACCTTTCTCTAATAAATGACTTGAAAGTGTGTTGTGAAAGTGTGTGTAACATGGTGCCTTCTTCCTTTTGCTATCACCAATATGGTGTTGTCTTGGTGTGTCATGGATTACATAGAGAGTCAACCAACCTTGGGCATCAAGTGCCCAGTGTAGGTTATCTGCAGGTCCTTGGTGCCTGTGGTGGGGTCCTCTGGCTTTGGTGAGCTTCCCAGCGAGCACGGTTCTGGCATAGGTGACTGTTTTTCAGGTATTGTCAGGTTGGGAGGGGAGATGGCTATCACAGATAGGAGGATGGGTGATAATGGTGAACTAGTGGGGTGCCAGGCTGGGGGCAGTCATCGGGGCTAGAGCAGACAATATTTCAGTAGGGCCTTTCGATTGGCTGATAGGGAGTGGAGTGGTACAGGGGCCAGTGTTCTGGCTGTACCCAACTGGAACCAGGAGCTGATGTGGCAACACAATTGAGGCCTGCAGGCTTGGGGAGTGGGGCCTTTCTCATTTGGCAGTATCTGACTGGAACCAAGAGCTGATATGGCAATATAATTGAGGCCCACAGGCTTGGGGAGTAGGAGTGGGGTCTTTTCTGGCCCTAGCTCATGTGTAAGTTCTTTGTAGAAGGTTCTGTATGTAAGTCCTTTACTCACCTACTTTGAATCTACTTTGTTCTCTGTTAGTTGGTTGGGGGGTTTTTTTCTTTGCCTTGGGCTTTCTTTTGGAGTTCAGGGGGCTATTCTTTATTCAGTCCCAGTACTGCTAGATCTGATGCATAGGTGTGCTCTTGTGTGTAAATAATGATCCAGCCCTGGTGAGCAGACAAGTCTGGTCTATATCGTGAGGGTCAATATAGCCAGTGTTTGACAGACATAACTGGAGCAGTAGAACTGCTGGACAATTTAGTAGCCTAAGTTAATGGGGGGATATTGTTCAGTGGGTGGTGGGGGAGGGTTTTGGCCTATATAGTCTAGGTTCCCTTTCAATAAAAATCTGTGGGACTATGAGTCCATTAAAAAAAAAAAAAAAAAAAAAAAAAAAAAAAAAAATTAAGATAGAAGAAATCTCACCAGGAGAAATGATCAAAGAAATGATCAGAGAAATGATTGAAGGAATGACCAAAGGAACCAGTAAAACCCCAGAGGACCAAGACCTCCCACTGAGAATAAAAAGAAGTAGCTTTATGAAAAAGGATTGTGCTTCATTTGCAGGAAGGCAGGATATATCTCAGTTAGATGTCCTGAGAAGAGAAACAGATCAAGTGAACCTAGTAATCAGAATATCACTGTCATTAAAGAAGGTCCAGAAAAGAAGAACCCTGAGAATATCATCAAAGTCCAGAAGATATGATACAAGACTACTATCCCTACTAAGGCTCATCTCACTGATATAGGATATGACCTCTACAGTAGCCAAAATCTCACCATCTCACCAAGTACCAATACTATAGTATGAACAGAGATTGCAATACAAGCCCCTAAAGATATATATATCTGCCTTACCAAGCAAAAAAGCCTGGCCAAAGAATTCAACATTAGGCTAGGAGGAGGAGTAGTTGACCAAGAATTCACTAGTAAAATCCATGTCATCTTGCAAAATTTTAGAGATATATCATTTGAAGTCAAAATAGGCCAAAGAATTGCTCAAGCAATTATTGAAGAAATCTGTCAAGATCTCACTATTGAAGAAGTCTCTGAGTTCTTCCAGACAGACTGTAGTAAGAAAGGGTTTGAATCAACCAATAAATCTTCTAGTCAAAAAGTTACCACTATGAAGAAAAATGATGAAAACTGGTATAAGAGAATTGCAGACAGTTATGTACCATGTGGATGATGTCCTTATTCTATCTAAATGTACTGTATGGAATATATTAGTGAATGCTATGCATATCTCTCCAAAGTTTTCATAATCGACTCTGAAAGATATCAAACCCAACAGACTGAGGAGCCCAAACAAGATAACCCTCCTTGTGAAAGATGGAGAGAAACTGACTTTGAGGAGACTGATAGCAATTGAGATAACAATAAGGATGAAGAGCTCAATACTATTAAGAAAGAGGACAGTTATATCAAGTTTACAGACCAAGTTCATAGACAGAATATCAATGTTTTACTTAATAGTAGTACTACTGAAAACTATATCAGTACCAAGACTACCAAGAGGATTGGAGCCCAAAGCAGACCAACTACTGAGAAAAGGAGTATTACTATTAGTAATGGTAAGACTACACTACTGACCAAGATCTGTGAAGACCTCTTGCTTAAGATTGGTAAATATCAAGAGAAGTTGGACTTCAGTATTATAGATCTCTCAGGATAAGACATTATTCCTAAGAATATAGTTCAAGACTTACATATTCCAGAAAGTACAATTCACATTACACCAACTTCAAGCAATAGTTTTTTGACATAACTCAGAGAAAAGGTACTATAAATATATTATTGAGCAAGAGTTCAGATGGGCATGCTGGGTCAGATAGACCTGGGGCTTTCAGTTGATAGAATGTGGGGAGAGGTTATGGTCTAGAGATGGGGACTTTTGGTGGGTTGAAGAGTAGAGAGAGATCTGGTGAAGGACCGGTGTTAGGTAGAAGTGAGAGAAGGCCTGGCCCCTCTAGTTTTGCAGACAAGATGAAGGAGAGTGGATGGCCAGTTGGAGCTAGAGCTGGAGCTGCTGAGGAGAAGAGCAAGACTAGTGTCAGTAGGGGGAGCAGTACCCAGATAAGAAATGTGAGCATAGGGGCTGACAGTACTATGGCTGGAGATGGGACTGCTGATGAGAGTGTGATAGGGAATCAGGAAAAAAAAAGAGATGTGATGACTGATGGCAAGATAGGGCAGGGGTTCCTAATACAGAAGGGGGATCTGACAGATGGTGTGATGGGGCTGGCAGTAGCACCATTGCTCAAGAAATCAATCTCAGAGTTTGTAGCTACCTTGTACTTCTGGAGCTTGATAGTAATAGCAAGGATGGTCCTGGGGCTTATCTTGAAGCAGGTGGCTGGGGCCATGTCAGTGAAGTTCCTGAAGGGGCTGGAGGGGGTTGAGGTGGGCTTTGAGAAGACAGGCTCACTGGCTGAGGCTCTGAAGACTAAAGTAGTAGTCAGAGAAGTGGTGGTCCCTATGGTGCACTGTCTTAGGTGGGACCCCAGAGTAGTTCAGCTGCTAGTGAAGGGGGTACCTACAGTAATGGCAGTTGAGATGAGGAGGAGGGTTGAGAAGGTGATGGCAGAATATGGAGATATAGTTGATATTGGTTTCCAGATATGGGAGGAGACCACCATCAGAACTGGAGATGTGGACATCAGAATTCGGCTGGCAGGAAAGGAGGCCACTGGAAAGGTGAGTGACTGGCCATTAGTGATGCTATGGGGGGCTTTCATCTGTTGGGTATTGAGGGTAAAAGGGAGTGAGGAGGAGGAGGAGAAGGATCTGTTAGAGGCTCTGGAGGAGATGAGTAGTACTATTGAGTGGAGAGTGAAGACCTGGAAGAGATATGTAGAGTCAATACATTTGGAGATTGTGGATGGAAAACATATCCATACTGACAGAAGGCAGTAAGAAAGGGCTCAGGGATGTAAGAGACAGAGAGAGCTGTTAGTGAGTATGGAAGGGAGAGTGAAGAAGTATGATGGTGATATTGAGGAGTCTGGAGGTGTAGAGGTAAGTGTCTGGACCAGTAAGGGAGGAGAAGTGATAGAGAGAGTTCTGGAAGAGGCTGGGAAGGTGCCATAGATGGATCCATTTGAGGATAGCACATTTGAAGTCTGGGAACCTATTGTGGAGAATACTCCCTCCCTGATTAGGCAGGGTTCTGCTGCAAAGAGCAGGGCAGCAGAGAATGTGCTGATGCATGGTGCCAAGCAGGTCTACTTTGGGGTCCCAGATTTGATGAAAGGGGGACAGGTGGTGGTAGTTAGTGAGGATGAGCTGGTGAATGTGCTGGAGGAGAGGTGAAATGAGACTGCAAGTATAGGAGCCAATACCATGATACTGGATATAGAAAGACCAGCAACTCTAGGGAGAAAAGAGGTGGATAATCTATTGTAGATATATCAGATGATGAATAACTTTACAGCTGAAGAATTGGGAGAAGTGAACCTGAGGGTAATGAGTGAGGAGTACTGGGTGAGGATCCTGTGGGGGGATGGTGTGGTAGAGATACTGAAGGCAGAGATACTTCCAATTTTCCTAAAGAAGGAGAGGTATGAGGTTGATAAGGAGAGGGAGGCTGAGCTAGCAGTTGCCAGTGAGTGGGCTGCTTACTGTTGGGCAGAGAGGCATGATCTACAACTTTAGCAAGAGGCCTGTCTGGAGTATCATGAGGAATTTGAGAAAAAGAAGGATGGTGACATGGCAGAGCTTCTGGAGGAATTGGAGACAAAGGAAGCTGAAGAGAAGGGGCTGGCAGCAGAGTATAACTTGGACTTAGCACAGGAGAGGTAGGATGCAGATTTGTAGAGGATAAGCAGAACTTTACTTCTAAACACTATTCTCTATAAACAGTATAACTAACATTCTCTTACTGAATATGAATGAGTTACAGAGATCTGGGAGGTATAAGAACATTTTCACTTGGCTTAAGAGATTGGAGACCAATCTCTTTCTGCTGCAGGATATATGTTGTGAAGATGATGATGACCATGTGAAATAGACTAGAGAATAGAGAGGGGCTATAGCATAGATGGGTAAGGTGGCAATCTTGGTGCGAAGTGGTAAAGGTAACTTAGGGAGTATCAGGAGCTAGAGAGACTGTTTGGTATGGGGAGAATGGAATTGACCTAGGTAGAAGCCAGTGAAAGTTGGCTCTTGCTACTGCCCTGCAGCTAGAGGTGAGAGGATCATATGGATTAAGGGGCTTTTGGAGGAGGATGTGCTCTTGGAGAAAGGTGTCGATATACTGAGAGGTGACTTTAATATGGTTCGGAATCTGGAGTTAGATAGAACTGATGGTGAGAGGAGTGTAGGTGAGAGGAGTGGTGGGCTGGATTCTTGGGAAGAGGTTGAAAACCTTAGCTCCTTAAGAGATGTAGGCTGTACAGAGTGGGGTGAAAAGAGGATCTATACATACTAGGTGAATAGTCTTGGGACAAGGATAGATTGGATTCTGACAGCCAAATGCTAGGGTGTAGATGTCTGGAGAACTCTAGAGGTGGAGTAGTGCCCATGGTCTGATCACTGGGGTCTGTTGGAGCAGGGGCAGTTTGGAGAGAGTAGAGATGGACTCAGACATTAGTACCTTAACTCCTCTCTGCTGGCTGAGAAGGTTTTGTGGGACCCATGGATAGAGGATATTCAAGTAAAGATTGCTGGCTGGATACATGAGGGTTTGTCAGTGAGTATCTAATAGATAAAGTTGAAAGAGACTATACAGGTTTACTGGAGAGGGGCTGGTAGAGAGGTAGGGAGGCAGAGAAGGAAAAGGGTGAGGTATGCTTCCAATCAGTTGGTTAGACTGCAGATGGAATGGGCAGATTTGTTAAATACTGACATAGTTGATGATTGGAGGTTGGAGTGTGCAAAATTGGAGGTGATGGAGCTGTAACAGATGCTGAGAGAGAAGGAGGAGATCCATATGAGAGGGATGGCAGCCAGGCTGAGGTGGCAGGGACTTGAGGAGAGAGAGAGGCCAACTAGGTACTTGTTATGGCTCCTCTAGGCCAGGAGGGTATGGTATTGGTGGGATGGGGTCCTGGATGCAGAGGGGGAAATAGTGCATGGCATGCAACAGATCTTGGGGGTACTGAAGGAGAGATGGAGGTATCTGTGGAGTGAGGAGAAAGGGGGTGAGGGTGAGGAGGCCATTGGTGAAATACTGGAGGAATGGGAACTACCACAAGTAGAAGGCCTTGGTAACTTGATCCTTCCAGTCCAAGAGGAGGAGATCTAAGAGTCCTTGCAGTCACTAAGCTTGAGACAGCACCAGGAGAGGATGAACTACCTTAGGACTTTTGGAAGAAGATGGCAAAGGTTCCTGGAGTTTTAGGAGAGATGGCAGTACTCTGTGACCATGTTCTTCAGAATAGTGAGTGGGTTGGAGAGCAGGACTTGGGGTTGGTGGCCTTATTGTATAAAGCTAAGGAGAGGAGGGAGGACTGAAAGAACTGGAGGCCAATCATGCTTCTGGATATAGACAGGAAGATAGTAATCAAGGTGATTGTTGCAAGGCTACAGAAGGTTGCCTAACAGGTACTGGGTGAGGAGCAGTAGGGCTTTATTGGCAGCAGGCTTATCTGAGATGAGACAGCCTGGGTTCATGGCATTATTGAGGGAGTAAGAGCTTGTGGATTAAATAGAAGACTGGTCTTTCTGGATCAGAAGAAGGCTTATAACTATGTCTGGCAGGTGTGGCTGGGTAAGATGCTGGATAGAATCAGTATTCCCTCATAATTTCAAGCTTTTATGCTGAATCTGTTGGAGGGCAGTAGGGTAGCACTGATGTGTAATGGCCATCAGAGTCTGGTATTCCCCTTGAAAAGAGGAGTTCCTCAGGGGGATCCACTGTCTCCTATCCTTTATGCCCTTTCTTTAGAACCTTTGATAGATAGAATATGACAGAAGGTGGTGGAGCTCTCTATATATGAAGTGGTGTGGAAGGTGGGGGTCTTTGCAGATGATATAGTAGTTGGACTTGGCTTGGTGGAGGATGTTGAGGTACTTAAGGAGATGGTTGAATGGTATGAGGTACATTCTGGAGTGAAACTCAACTGGTATAAATGTGAGACAATGGTACTGGGGAATGAGATCATGGGAGGAGACATTATTGGAACAATTGTCCCTACAGGAGAGATGGTGAGGTATTTTAGTATCTTCCTTTCTGTATATGGTTCTATCCTATTATGGCTGTGATGGGAAAGGAGGGTGGCCATTTGGGGGGAGGCTCTAAGAGGTTGGGGAGATTGCTACATCTCCCTAGTGGGTCAGGTTTCAATCCTGAATATCTACTGATTCCCTAAGCTGTGGTATATTACATACTATTTGAACTTTCCAGCTTGGGTAGTAAAGAGACTGATGAAGCTGGCTAGAGACTGAATTTAGACTGGAAGGTGGTCTCAGATAAGTTGGAACACTCTGGCAACACTGGTTGTTCAGGGAGAGCTAGGCCTAGTGGACTTTTCTAAGAGGCTGTACTGCCTGCAAACATGGTGGTTGAAAAGAACTATTGATCTGCAGGGATAGGGTTGGATACTGCTAATGTAGAAGGTATAGAAGATGAGGTTCTCCCCATAGGGGTTCTTGGGTAATTTGCTCTCTCTGGTGGATCTGGATGGAAGCTAACAGCTAAGGTATAAGGGCTTCTGGTGGGGGGTAGTAGATGGAGCACACCAAATTGGCCTATACTAGTGAAGCAATGAGGGGGAGATACTGTGGGGCCCAGCTATGTGACAATGGGACAGACTACTTCTGGGGGGTATTTCACTTGCTGAGTTTGATATTAGTAATGGAGTGGAGTGTCAGTGGGGTCTCAGCCAGGATCTTTGGCCAAGTAGTTGGCAGGCAGTAAGGATTGGTGAGGAGTGGGACTGGGCAGGAGTCTGGTCATGGAGTGCTGAGGTGTAGAGGTAGCTTCCTCCTAAGTTCTGAGTAGTATAGTAGTGGATGCTACAGAGGAATATCATGTTGAATTTTCATGCTGGGCATCTGGTAGATAGTGGCCAATTAGATTGTGAGGAGTGTTTTAATGTGGGGCAGATTGGGGGATTTATATAGATATCAGAACATTGGCTAGGAGAGTGTGAGATTCTGGGGGACTTTTGGATAGCAGTAGAGGATTGGCTGGAGGTGGAGAGGAGACTGGATAGAGAGCAAGGTTACTAGGAGAATTTGAGATCTTGGTTAGTAGGTGGGGTGGGTAATAGTTGGCTCACTGTAGGGTGGGTTCTGGCAGTATGGGTAGGGCTGGCTGGACATTGGCTCTTTGTGTTTGAGGAGGGATGACAGATAGGTATACAGGAGAAGATACTAAGATGAAAGGGGTTGTTGGGAGATTTGCTGACTGGGTGGTGGGTTGGTTATGGTCTCTAGGATGGGCAATACTACTATCTGGTAAGAGAGATCTGTAATCAAAGTGAGAGGCAGGTAGAGATAGTGAATGACAAAGTTGTCTTTCATTAAGTAAAAGTAGGGGGGGGCCTCTAGGGGGATTAGATAGGGGTGGGAACAGTGTATTTTATAGAAGATAGACAGGTATATTAATAAA
>RBNI01003985.1:0-14835 GCA_003990745.1 Jimgerdemannia flammicorona
GACTATATAGGCCAAAACCCTCCCCCACCACCCACCAAGTACTGCCCCCCCATTAACCTAGGCTAGCTATTGTCCAGCAGCTCGACCATGCCAGGTGCAGCAGGGCCTATGTTGGCCCGCACCTCATTCTGCACACTATGCTCTCCCTACCACCAGGAGAATCCAACCATATGCCAACGACCGAAAGCGCACGCCTGAGAACCCAACGTATGTACAAGGCCACGCCCGAGCCAAATAGAATAGCCCCTGCCACCCCAAAGAGAATGACAGGCAAAGAAAAACCCTCATCAAAGCACAACACAGTGGGTAGGGCCTGGTTCTCCCAGATGAGGTGAGTAGAGGACTTATACGTGAGGCGGGAGGAAACCCCCAATACCCCACTACTCAAGCCTGCGGGCCTCGATCACGTTGCCGTGTCAGCTCCCGGTTCCAGTTGAGTGCAGCCAAGACGCCTGAAATGGGTAGCCTCGGGCCCCCCGACCCCCCCTGATGACTGGGGCCTCACCCCGCTACCCGCCAAAAGAAGTCGAGAGTGTCACCTACCACCTAACCATGCCGCACCAATCAAAAGGCCCCACTGAAGCAGCACCCGCCCCAGCCCCGACGACTGCCCCCAGCCTGGCACCCTACTGGTTCACCGTTATCGCCCTTCCTCCTATCTGTGATGGCCATCTCCCCTCCCATCCTGACTCCACCCGAAAAACAGTCACCTACGCCAGCGCCGCGCTCGCCGGGAAGCTTGCCAAAGCTCAGAGGGCCCCACCACAGGTACCGAATAACCTGCAGGTAACCTACACTGGCACTTGATACCCAAGGTCGGCCGACACCCTACGCAGCCCGTGACACACCAGAGACGACACCTTGTTGACGACGACAAAAGGAAGAAAGTGCCGCACCAAAAACGGGTACACCCCAGACGCAGCCAGAGGCACCAGAAACCGCGAAAAAGTGTAGAAGACACCGATCTGACACCGATAAAGAGGCAACTCATCACCATTGCCCTCCTCCCACTATGCCCATGCAGGCATAGCAAACCAACCCGAGGTAGAGGGGGTAATAATAGGGGAAAGGGGACTCGGAAGGTTGCCTACCAAACCTTGTGACTGGTAAGGTAGTGGAGAAAGGAGCGTATGAGCCTGTTGAGTTGCCATCTCAATACTCCTGCTCAATAAGATATGTAACTCAAAAAAAAAGAATGCAAACTAGAGTAAAAAACAATGCAATGCATGGAAAAACTAGAAATTGCATATAACCCAAAGAATTACATATAACTCAGAATTACTATTATAAAATTCTATATCTAAGGAATTTTTGTAAGTCAAAAAGTGTTCTAAAATATCTGAAATATCTATAAAAAAATCCACTAATAGATGATGGATATAGTAAGAATACAAAATATAGATGTGAATAATGCAAATGTGGTAAGAGAAACTTTTGAGGGCCTGAAAAGTATCCTGTAATTAACTACTAAACTGATATATTATATATATATAAGACCTATTTCTTTAATATATAGGTTGAACTTTAGCTTTAAAAGAGCTTTTATAAGTAAATTAGTAATTATGTACTCTGTAGAGATATATTCCAAGTGTATAGTACTGTTTTCTATATATTTATATACAAATATTAATATGTTTATTTTACTATAATATACTAGATTCTTAGTAAGTATAATCATAAACTAGTTATCCTAGTATATATAGTACTCTATTTTTGAGTAAATCTAGCTTCTTTTAATAGTTCATAGAGCCAAATGGCTTCCTTTATTACTAATGATAATGTCTGGTACTTTGCCTATATTGATAATATTACTACAGATAATTGCTTATATATTTGCTATAAGATAACTTCTTTGTCATTTTTGTAGTCATTAAGATTATCTATCTAATCAGTATTATATATACTAGATAGCTGAATATTATTTTCCTTATTATTTCTTCCACTTTCATTATTACTTAATATAAGTATATAGTATATCATACTCTTAAGATACTTAAATATTCTCTTGATAGTATTTTAATATAAATTATTATAGCAGAAGAAATACTGTACCTCTTATTTATAATATATATCTCTTTAACTATAGATAAGATTATCTTATAAAATCATTTAGCAGACAAATTAAAGTTTGAAAAAAATAATTTTTTGAAACATTGTTTTTCTGTTAAAAATATATCTCAATTTGTTTAAAAACAATTTTTTTTTTTTTTATAAAATTTTTACCAAAGATAGAATTATTATATAAAAAATTATTAATAAATTTTTTTTTAAAAACTATTATGATTTTAAAAGTTATAAACTTTTAAAATCTTGTCTCTAAATATAAGTATAAAACAGTTAAAGAGATATAATATATTGGGCCTCATTTCTAGTATAAGATATATAAGGAAACTAACTGCTTACTGATATGGTATATCTTTAGTACTATTTTTGACTAGTATATTGTCATCATTTTTGGAAGTAGTGTTTAGCTTCTTTAACTTTATAGAAGTATCTATAGGAGTACTAATAGACTTACATTCATTCATATTTGAGGATTATTTGAGTATATATTACTTGTAAGAGATATATAATATATATATTTCTATTATATATAATAGATATTCCCAAAATATATATATATATACATATATATCACTCATATCTATTATTCTAAATTTTCAGCATAAGGCTTTTTTAACTTTATTAAACCTATTCTTACTAGTAATAATAATTATATCATCAACCTAAATGCTGATAAAGACTATACTACCATCATCATAGTACTGGATATATATGTAATTGTCTGCTTTATAGTAGATAAATCTATTATTAAGAAGATATTTATCAATTATTTTATTCCATAGTTACACTACTTATTTGATACTATATAATTTCTTATATAGTTTATATATGAGCTTATTCTTACCATTATTATAGAGTTTATATCCTTATAGTTGATAGATATATAGTTTGATATCTATATCACTATTTAGGATTACTGTCTTAATATCTATTTAATAGATTTCTAGATCATATAGTATATTGATCATAAGAAGTATTCTATTATAATTAATACTATTAATTATAATATCCTTATTGGCAACCAGTAGCTTCATAAAGCTAGAGTAATAATTAATCTGAATACCCAGAAGATATAGATCATCTACTGAGATCAGAAGATGTAAATTTCTATCAATATTAATAAAGAAGTACTGCCTGAGATAGAGAAAGAAGAAAGTGAGCAAGAAGAAGCCTATATAGTAACTATTCAGAAAAAGAAGAAGAAGGTTGGATGGATCAGTGAAGAAGACTAGTATAAGAAGATTATAGAAAGATATATACTATGAGGAGTCTGCCCTTATAGAATTAAGATATACTATATAGAGTATATCAATAATTACTACTAGTGTACTAATAGTATTAAGAAGATCTATTATAAAAAAAGACAAAAGACTCTCAAAAAGCAGACAAAAGAAAAGAAAGAGAAGAAAGAGGATAATGAACTACTAGCTCTTCTAAAAGACAGTAATAATGAAGAAGAAATCAAGGTCAAGATTTGGAGAATCTACCCTGATGCAGTTCTACCAGAATATAAGTCAGAAAATACAGCTAAAATAGATATCACTATAGTAAAAAAAACTATACTTAAGCCTTTTTTTTTTTTTTTTTATAGTTACTTAGACTCTACCATTTATTACCAGTCTATTAATAAGTTTATAGTATTTCCTCTCACTATCCAATCCCCATAGGGGAACCTCTTCCTACTCTCTCCTAAATAAAGACCACCTTCTCACCTACTATGTCAACCTTTCCCCCACTCTGCCTACAGATTTTCTCTATTAAGCGACACCTTTGACTACTCTACAACCCCCAACCAAGCCACCAGCCTATCAAGGTGTCTTTCATAAGGCTATACCACCACAGTAGCTAGACCTCCCAGCCTAGTCTCCTTCCATCCTCAAAAACAAATAGCCAGTGACTAGCCAACTCCACCCAAATGACTAAAGCCCAGCCTAATGTGAGTCATTCCTTTCTCACCCCCCCCCACCAGTCTATCCCTCAAATCCTCCCACTACCCCTATATGCCAACTCTCTTACACTCTACTCCCAAATAATCCCCAACAGCCTGCCAAAAGTACTAAGTACCTCACACTCTTCTAGCCAATGTTTAGATATCTGCACATATCCCTCTTCCTGCTCTACATTATAGTACTTCTCACAGTTGAAGTGACCTCCCTTGATAAGGTGATCTGAGCAGAAGTTGGGCATTACATTTCTCCTCAATATATGCCACCAAGTTATCCAGTACTTTGGCAGCATCCATCTTCTCACCTCAGCACTCCAGGCCCAAACACTACACGAGTCCCACTCTTTGCTGATTCCTACTCCTTGCTAACTGCTGGGCCACAGATTCTGGCCTAGTCCCCTTTGGTATTCTATTCCATCACTAATGTCAAACTCAATTAAGGAAATGCCATCCAGCAACACATGGTTCTATCTCCACATTGCTAGGTCCCAAGCCATCTCCTCTTCATTTCTCTGTCAACGAATTCTAATACAGTGTGCCCCCTCTGCCACTCCCTACCAGAAGTCTTTGTATTGCAATTGTGTAATGTTCCGAAGGTCAACCAAAGATAGGAGATCTCTAGTCAAACCTCTTAGTGAGGTTCTCATTTCTCAGACCTTCTGCAATAGGGAAACCCAACCTCTCCCTCTCAACTCTATGGCTCTCTTTAACCACCATGCTCTCAAGCAGTGCAGTCTCTTTGAAAAGTTGACCAGCCTAAGTCCACCATTTGTCACCAGTAAGGATAAGACCTCCCAGCTGATCTGACTCCTCCTTTTAGCCCAGATCTATCTCTTGGCCAGCTTCATCAATCTCTTCACCACTCAGGCTGGGAAGTCCAGATGATAAGCCAGATACTACAACTTCAGCAGCCAGTAGATGTTCAAAATTGAGATATGCCCTACCAGAGACAATTGTTAACCCCCTCAATTCTGCAGGGCCTCCCCCCAGATTCCAACCCACTGCTCTCACCAAAGCCTGGGTAGAACTGACCCATATACTGACAGATAGATACCCAAGTACCACACTGTCTCCCAGCAGGGATGATTGTTCCAATAACCTCCCCTCCCACCAGACCATTGCCTAACACCATTATTTTGCACTTATACTAATTAAGTTTAGCTCCAAAGTTCTCCTCATACCACTCTACTGTCTTCTTGAGCTCCTCAACATCAGCAATTGATCTCAGGCTAACCACCATATTATCCACAAAGACCCCTACTTTTCACCCAATGCCAAAGATAGAGAGCCCCACTATCTTCTACCTGATTCTATCCATTAAGGGTTCTAGAGAAAGGGTATACAGAATAAAGGACAATGGGTCCCTCTGGGGCACCCCCCTACCTAGTGGGAATGCTACCCCTCTGTGTCTATTATATATGAGCACAGCCCTACTTCCTTCTAGTAGACTGACCATCACTGACCTGAACTGGTGTAGAACCCTAGTCCTGTCCAATACTTTTGTCAACCAGACTTTCTGCACCCAGTCATAGGCATTCTCTTGGTCCAAAAAGACCAGTCATCCATCCAGTCCACTAGCTTATACCCCTTCAATAACCCCATATACTCAGGCTGTACTATCCCTAATGAGCTGGCCTCCTACAAAGCCCCTCTGCTTGACATCCAAGACTTGCTGGGCCACCTTTTGTAGCCTTGCAACCACCACCTTAGTAACCAACTTTCTGTCTATATCTAGCAGCATAATTGACCTCCAATTCTTCCAGTCCTCTCACCTTCCTTTGTTCTTATAAAGTAATGTCACCAACTCTAGATCCTGTTCTCCTACCCATCTCTCTATTTATAGAATAAAATCACACAATGTCATCATCTCACCCAGTACTCTTGGGACTCCCACCATCTTCTTTCAGAAGTCCCAGAGCAGACCATCCTCCCCAGGTACCATACCTGGTATTGTTACAGCAAGAATCTGGTGGATCTCCTCCTCTTGTACTAATAACACCAAGTCACCTAACCCATCTACTTGTAGGGGGTGCCAATCCTTCAGTACTTGATCAATGGTATCAGCATCTGCCCCACCCTTCTTCTCACTCCACAATCCACTCCAATGCTTCTTTAAAGATTCAAGAATATCTTATATACCATGTACCAGTATACAATCAGAGTCAAGCACCCCCTCTCACATTTGCTACACTCTTCTTGCCAGAAGGGCTCTCATGAGATACTTTGAAGGTCTCTCTCCTTCTTCCAAACCCTGCCAATAGAGCCATACTGCCAAACTCTGCACCCTTGTCTCTTTCTCCTTCCATAATATCTGTTTTAGTTCACCAACCTCCATTTTCACCCTCATTGATCTCCAATTCTTCTCCCCCTCCAATATCACCAGTCTCGCCTAATTCTCTAAGAGTCTAGACAGTCTACTAGAAGCCCATCTCACTCACCACCTCCTCTGTTTTCCAGCCTCCTTGCCAGCCTCACTCCAGTAGGTCTTGGCCATCTCTTTCATCCACATCTACCAAATACCAACTGGGGTACCATTCTGTCTCCAGTACTCCACCCTCAGTTGAATGTCTACAGCTCGCTCATCCTACCAGATCTTATCATCTAATAAGAAGGAATTGAGGTGCCAATGTCCAGGCCCATTCCTACTCCCCCCAAATTGCCCCTGTCCTAAAAGCTCCCAATGATCCAACTAAGGACACCATTCCATCTCCAGTGACTTTCAAACATCCAAGCCCCAGCAGCTGGCTGTTAGAATCCAATTAATTCTTGTCCCCAAGCCCCCTGCCCAATGTGCATATACCTTCCTATCTCCCCAGCACCCTCTACCTGCATCCACCAGAGCACTCAGCCTTTCCACTTCCTTCTATGCTGTCAGTCCTCCACTCCGACCCTCAGCTTCCCATCCTCTATCTATTCTATCCAACAGTACATCCTGGACTATATTGAAGTCTCCACCAAGTATATCCACCCTAGCTTCAGTGAAGCTCCTACTCTTCTGAAGTCCCTTCACCCAATCTATATGCTCACCCTGTATAGCAGAGCAGTAATAGGAGTCCACTATGACTGGCTCCCATTCTGTATGTATCCACTTACCCTAGACCAATCTATCCCCCCAGCTCTGCACATTCCATATCTCCCCTCTGTCTTTCTGTACCAGAATCCCAACCTTGCTCTTCCAAACTGCCTCACCTCCCTATTCCTTCATCCATTCCAGTCTATCCAAGTCATCTTCATACCTGACATTCTGCAAGAGAAAGAGATCAGCCCCCAATCCCTTCAGCCAAGTAAAAATGTTCCTATATTGATAAGTACCCTGTAACCCATTTATATTCAAAGAAAAAATGTTGGTTGTACTATTCATAATGAAATATAGTATATAATTATGTCTTTCCCTACTACTCTATAGTCATCCTCTCCTATGCCAGATCCAGATTATGTTCCACAATCACCTCTACCTCCTCAGCCCTCTGGGCTTCCAATCTAGCCAATAGCTTATTCATTTCCCCATCTGTCTTCTTCTTAAACTCCTCTCAGTACTTCAGGCAGATCTCCTGCTAGAGCTGTAATCCATGTTGCTTGGCCCAGCAGTATTTAGCCCTCTCACCAGTAACCCCTGCTAGCTCTGTCTCCTGCTCTTTATCCATCTCATATTCTTCCTCCTTCAGATATATCACAAGGATCTCTGCCTTCAAAGCCAACTCCACACTACCCCCCTGCAAGATCTGTACCCAATGCTCATTACTCATTACTCTCAAGTTCACCTCTTCCAACTCTTCCACTGCTAGGTTATTCATCATCCTGCATATCCAAAGTAGGTTTCCCACCTCCTTCCCCCCAGGAGTCGCTGGTCTCCTGCTGTCCAACATCATGGTGTCAGCTCTAGTACTCACAGACTCATCCCATATCTCTGGGACATCCACCAGTTCTTCCTCTCCAACTGCCACCCCTTGTCCCCCCTTTGCCACCTCAGGAACTCCAAATTACACTTGCTAGACTCCCTTTATTAGCACATCCTCTCTCACCCTGCTCTGGGAAGTTAGACCTCATCTGATAAGCAGAGTAGGAGTAGGCAATTCCTCCTAGTTCTCTTCTCAGACCTCAAATGTACCATCAGCATATGGGTCCTTGCCAGCTGATTTTCTGTCCTCTTCTGTCCCCTTCCCTGCACTCCCACTATCATTGCTGGTCCAGATACTCACTTTAGCACCCCCCATTTCCACCATTCCTCTTACCTCCTTCTGAGGTCAACCTTCTATCTTAGTCAGCAACTCCTTTTGATACTTATGTCCTTGAGCTTTTTTCCATTGCTCCTTGTCCACTCTAATCTGCTTTCCATCCACCACCTCCAAGTGTATTGACTCCACAAAAGTCTTTCAAGTCTTTGTCTGCTGCTCCACCACTCCACTCAGCTCTTCCAGTATCTCTAGCAAGTCCTCTTCCTTCTTCTCACTCTCCTTCACCCTTGTCACCTTGTACAAAATTGTCCCCCAGACTATCCCAGAAGGCCAGTCCCTTGCCTTCCTGGTAGCTTCTTTTCCTATCAGTCAAATCCTCATATCCACATCTTCAGTTCTGAGTGAAATTCCTTTCTAGACTCTGAATCTGATATCCACCACCTCTCTATACTCTGCCATAACCTCCTCGACTCTCCTTCTTATCTCTCCTGCCACCACTATGGGCACTCCTTTCACCAGCAGTTGGACCACCCTAGGGTTCCATTTTAGGTAACATGCTATTGGAATATATATCTTCCCAATTATCAATTTAACCTTCAGTGCTTCCTCCATAGGCTCAGCCTTCTCAAAGCCCACCTCCATTCTCTCCAATCCCTTCAGGAACTTTATAAATACTGCTCCAGCCACCTACTTAGCAATAAGCCCCAGCACTATTTTCACCATCACTGCTAAGTCCCAGAAATACAATATCACTATGAATACTGAGATTAATTTCTTGAGTAATGGAGCCACTGCCAGGCCTGTCATACTATCTGCCAAATCTTCTTGCCTTCCAAGCCCCAGATATGCAGCCATATCATCAGTAGTTACATTTGGATTTTTTTCCAGATTGGCAGTTCCATCATCATCAGCCATCATACTCCCCCCAGCCACTACTCCCCCAGCTCCACTGCCCTCACCACTAAGGGCTACTTCCCCACAAACCACTGTCTTCTCCATCTTCTTGCCTTTTTTCAGCCATCTCTCCAACCCAGATATCTGCTGCCTCTCTTTCACCATCTCTGCAAAGCTTGTCCTCCCCAACCCCAGTCCTTTACTGCTGCCTTCTCTCCCTCCTTGTCCTCCTGCCAACAGCCCCCTCATGTCTTCTCCCAGGCCAGGACCTCTCTCCATCTACTACCAGTTGAATGTGCTAGGACTACTCTGCCCAGTATGTGCCTCAGATTACTTGCTGTTTACCATTGTCTTAGTATCTTTCTCCAATAAATGACTTGAAAGTATGTTAAAAAAGTGTATGTAACATGAATGGTAGCTAAGAAAGGTCACACTGACTATACTTAAGCCTCAGATAACTATCCTACTAGTAACCAGTCTAGAGATAACTATTTCAAAAGACTATATTGGGATTCTTAAGACAAAAAGCAGTCTAACTAAGAGTGAGATTACAATTGAAGGAGGAGTCATTAATTTAGATTATATTAGAGAGATACTACTCATTGCTAGGAACTATAATTCTATGATTCCATTTTCAATCAAGAAGAAGAATCAATTGATATAGATATTGATCTTTTCAGTTCTTCAGCCAAAGATTATAAAAGTCAAGAAGTTGGAGGAAACAGAAAGAAGAAAGAAAGAATTCAGATTTACAGAAAGAGAAGTATTTACTAGTATTAAGATTACCAAACTAGATTACAAGAAGGAGAAAATTACAAATAAGTATAGCTATACTATTGGAGATAAATTTCCACTCAAGAAGAAACTCAAGAAGATACTCTATAAATTTGAGAATATCCTAGCTACAGACTTTAAGGATATCAAGAGAAAGACTCCATATTACTATTATGATATAGATATAAGAGACACTAAACCAATCTACCAAAAAGTAAGGCTAATACCACTAGTTTACTATAAATGGCTCAGAGAAGAAATCAAGCAGATGGAAGAAGTCAGTATCATCAAAGAAGCCAGTAGTCCTTAGGCTTTACCAGTTATACTAGCTTCAAAAAAAGAAACCAAGCTAGAAGAATTTACTTCAAGACTCTATACTGATTATAAAAAGCTCAACTTGATTACTAAGAAGAATTACCAGCTACTGTCTCTTATCAGTAATATTCTTGTAACCTTAGAAGATGAAGTACAGTACTATAGTACCTTAGACTTATATTCAAGATTCTATCAAATTGTCTTCACAGAAGTAGCAAGTGAGAAGTCAGTCTTTATCACTCCAGATAGAACCTATATCTACCTACAAATAATATTCAGAATATATATATACCAGTAAGCTTCCAGAAAATAATAAATAAAATCTTCTACTATAATATAAGAAGATGGATAATAGTCTATATAGATGATATTATCATTTATAGTAAGATAGCTGAAGAATATCTATAGTATATTCAGTAAATAATAAAGAAGCTAAGATAGTATAGCTTATATATTAAGCTAAAGAAGTATTCTATCTTAGTCATATCATTAACTGAGATGGAATACATACAGACCCTCTCAAGATTCAAGCAGTAGTAGCATACTTAAGACCTATTATAGTTACTGAAGCCTAAGCCTTTATGAGACTCACCTCTTACTACTGCAGATTTACCAAAGGATTCTCCAACATTGTAGGCCCAATCTATAAACTCAATAAGAAGAATGTCAAGTTCTAATAGACCAGTAGACAACAGAAAGTATTTGATGAGCTTAAGATCAGACTGACCCAAGCACCTATTCTCAGAAGACCAGATTAGTACTCCCAAACGAGTCAAATCAATTCAAATTGAATCGAATTGAGGGTTAAACAAGTCGAATCGAATTGGGGATTTTTCAATTCGAATCAATTTGAATTGAGTCTGATTTGAACCCTAAATTTCAAAATGCAATAACTCAGCGTAAAATCATCCAAATCTAACGTACTTTAGCTTGTTAGAATCACATTAATACGGTGAATCTACAAGCTAAAATATGTTAAATTTGGATGAGTTTTCGTCGAGTTATTATATTTTGAAAATTAAGGTTCAAATCGAACTTCAAATCGAATTGGACCTTTGATTTGATTCAAATCGAATTGAATTGGACCCTTGATTCGATTCGATTCGATTCATTGGGAGCACTAGACCAGATTGGACTCAGGAATTTATCCTGTAGAGAGATATAAGTATACAAAAACTAGGAGTAGTTCTGATCTAGAAGAAAGATAAAGTAGAATATATATATAATCATATATCTCAGCTGAGAAATCTGAGAAGTTGAAAAAGAGTATAAATCCTATAAGTTGAAATATCTTACAGTTATCTGGACTATAGAGAAGTTCTACTACTATCTTGTAGGAAGATACTTCACTATTCAGACAGACTACTTAGTCCTCACTTGGCTACTGACCACTGGGCATCCAAAGAAATCTATGTCAGATATGTAAATTATATAATACAAGGAGATATAAATTATAAAAACTTAAGATTTTAAGTAAATGAGATATTTCAGAAATGAATCATCTATTCAGGAGAAAGTTGTGATGGTTGATCTAAATTAGTAATATAAATCTGAGGAATAGATATTTGATTATAGTATCTAAATCAAAAAAAAAAAAGTACCTAAATCCAATTCTCAAATATAGAAAATTTAACAAATATTAAAATATTAATAAATGTTAAAGTATTTGTAAATGTTAAAATATTTACAAATGTTAAAGTTTTGATGATTATTAAAGATTTAACAGATGTTAAAGATTATAGAAAATATAGTCATAACTTAGCCACCTTATAGTAAGTAAATTTATATAAATATCCCCAATATCTAGAGTGAATAAACTTCAGATTGAAATAGTTTAAAGCAAAGAAAAAGTAAAAGAACTAGTAAGTATACAGGTAGATATACTTTGAACTCACTTATCTCTATATTCTAAGGACTCTACAGAGTCAAAGAAGATTAAGTTTTCAAAATACAGAAATCCAACATACTTATATAGTTATGTATCTACTATATTACAATACTTAAAAATCCTCTCTTAGTACTAAGACTTTACTAGAATATTCTTATTTTTTTTTTTTTCAGTACTAAATATCTTATTTTAGCTAATTATAGAATACTTTAGAATATTATAAAATTCTATTAGTTATCTTTACTAAGAACTATTTTCTTAGCTTTTCTTTTTATTTCTAAGATTTTTTCAGATTTTTTTTTTTCAGATTTTATATAAATATCCTCTTTCTCTACTTAAATAAAGCTTAGCTTATTTTCTCTAGAAATCCTTAAAACTACTTAAATCTATAAGTATCTCTTTAAGCTACTTTAGATCTACTAAAAATATTTCAGATTTAATTACTTTATCTTATATAACTATTATACTTAGTACTCTGAACAAGTTGATCTAGATTAAATTTGAATCAGATTTAAGTTGATCTGGATTAACTCAGATAGAAACCAGATCAATTTGAATCAAACATTGTTTTAATTTTCAAAATTACATAATTAAATATTTATATTAATAACTTGATATATATATGTATTTATTTAATTTTAATAATCATAGTATTATTTGAAAGTAATACTCTCAAATGAATCAAATCAATTCAAATCAAATTTAATTAAGGGTGATTCAAATCAAATTGAATTGGGGATTTTTCAATTTGAATAGAGATTTAATTTGAATCATTTGAATTGAATTGAGGTCTAATTCAATTTGAAATTGAAAGTCAAACTTTAAAATATAATAACTTGGCAAAAATATGTCCAAATTTGATGAATTTTAGCTTGTTGGATTCGCTTTAATAAGGTGAATCCAGTATAATAAAGATTATTAAATTTGGACACTTTTCTGTCAAGTTATTGAATTTTAAAAATTTAGGTTCAAATTAAAATTTGAATTGAATTAGACCTTGATTTGATTCGTTGGGAGCACTATTTGAAAGCTCTTAATAAGACCTTTCTAATGATATCAAGAATATTAAAATCAGATAATATATTGCTAAGCTATTAAGGAAAATGTTCTTTTGAAGAAATTTCCAAAATTAGTGAGTTGGATATTTTTCTTGATAACTTAGCAATATATGATCTAATTTCAATATTCTTGATATTATTAAAAAGACCTTATTAAGAGCTTTAAAATAACACTATAATTATCAAAATTGGATAATTATATATCAAGTTATTGATATAAATATTTAATTATCTAATTTGAAAATTAAAACAATATTCAATTTGAATCAATCTGAATTAGCTTATTTTCTATCTAAGTTGATCTAGATGAGATTTAATCCAAATAAATCTGAATTTAATCTGGATTGAATTAACTTATTTAGAGTACTAATTATACTTAGTAATAATAGTAAAAATATCTTATCTTATTAAGAAATCTTATATAAATTCAGAAAATAGTCATAACTAGTTATATATGTAACTTCAAAATGAATACTGAAGAACAAGTTAATTATTCAGATCTCTCTATAGTAGAAGATATAAATATAGAGATATAGATTAATTTAGAAAAGATAATTATTACTATAATATATTGTAACAGTGACCCCAGAATGATGACATCAGTACAGGAGACAGCCTTTCCTTGTAAAGCCACCAGATCAGAGTACAAGAAGATCATATAGCATATGAGATGAGCAATGATGACCAACTGTGAGTCATTGTGACCACAGCATAAGCATCTTGAAGAATATAAAAGAAGGATCAAGGAACTGCAATAGTAATAACCAACAAGAACCACCAATCTCAAAATAGCTCAAAGACTTACTACAAACGAAATACCTGCTGCCCACCAAACCTCAAGGTCAAGGAATCACCAAGGCATCTCAGTCGAGAAAAGAATGTTCCAAGACATCAGAAGAGCCATGAGGACCCACTTAAGAAGGACTTCTAGTGTCAACCTGAGTACTACAGATCCCTATCACTTTATCCTCTACTACTATGAAATGGAAACAAGGATCACCATTGCTACTGAATGCCTCCAAATGTGGCAGGAGTATGAAATAGGAAACCTCCTCTGCCAAGAGTTCCCCTAGGCCAGCATCCAAGAGCTATAAGATGCCACTCCCATAGATATATACAAAATAAGGACAGCTAAGAAGATCTATCAGATCTTCAGACATATGTATACTATAGTTGATCCCCAACTTGGAGTATATTAGAGTCTCAGATTTCAGAGACCTATCATCTTGCCATATCAATGCACTAGAAGCCAGAGTGGCTATAGAAACCCAGTCCACTATTACCCTCAATAGTGATAAAGTAGAAGACTTCTGATATCCCATCCTTCAGGACAATCCAGACCAATTCCTGCAAGAACTGATCTCAATACTCCAAGGCCCAAGTATCCAGGTTAGACCTCCCCAAGACCCCACATTTGTCTCTTATTTTGTAGAAGAGAACCTCATAGACTAGAGAGCCCCAGACCTCCTTCCTGCCACCGAATGTAATGATATCATCGGCGATGACGTCATTCCATATGACTTCAATGAAGTACATGAAATGTATGACATATGCAAGATGTATGACCTGTATGATGATGATGATGATGCAGCTCTCTCCGGTAACATTCAGGTTACACAACCCTTTGGCAACACTTTCGACACAGTTTCTGGAGAAAAGCTACTAGTATCATGGCGACCAACGAGCATCCGGAGGTGCGTACTGGGCAGGGTGGCCCTGGAG
>RBNI01003986.1:0-14833 GCA_003990745.1 Jimgerdemannia flammicorona
ATATCCTCATCGGCAACCAGTGGCTTTACAAAGCCAGAGCAATAATCGATCTGAATGCACAGAAGATGCAGATTGTCTACCGAGGACAAAAGATGCGAATCCCTATCAATGTTAACAAAGGAGTGCTCCCCGAGATGGAGGAAGAAGAAGGTGAGCAAGAGGAAGCCTACATGGTAACCATGCAGAAAAAGAAGAAAGTCAGATGGATGAGTGAGGAGGAATGGTGCAAGAAGATTGCAGAAGGATATGTGCCACAAGGAGTCTGCCCCATGGAATCAAGATATACTGTATGGAGCATGTCAATGATTGCTACCAATGCACTAGTAGAATCAAGAAGATCCACTATGAAAGAAAACAGAAGGTTCTTGAAGAACAGGCCAGAAGAAAAAAGGAAGAGGAGGAAGATGACAAACCACCAGCCCTCCTAGAAGACAGCAATGATGAAGAAGAAATCAAGGTCAAGATTCGGAAAATCCATCCTGATGCAGTTCTACCAGAATACAAGTCGGAAAATGCAGCCGGAATGGATATTGCCACAGTAGAGGAAACCATACTGGAGCCCCAGACAACCACTCTACTCGCAACTGGACTAGAGATGACCATTCCAAAAGACCACGTTGGAATTCTCAAGACAAGAAGCAGTCTGGCAAAAAGCGAAATCACCATTGAAGGAGGAGTCATCGATTCGGACTATATTGGGGAAATACTACTCATCACTAGGAATCACAATCCTACCATTCCATTCCCAGTCAAGAAGAAGGATCGGCTAGCACAAATGCTGATCTTCCCAGTTCTACAACCAAAGATCATGGAAGTCAAGAAGTTGCAGGAAACAGAAAGAGGAAGGAAAGGATTCGGATCCACAGGAAGAGGAGTATTTGCCAGCACTAAAATCACCGAATTAGATCACAAGAAGGAGGAAACCACAACCAAGCACAGCTACACTATTGGGAATGAGTTTACACTCAAGAAAGAACTCAAGAAGATACTCTACGAATTCGAAGATGTCCTCACCACATATTTCAAGGATATCAAAGGAAAGACCCCACACTACTACCATGATGTGGATACAGGAGACACCGAACCAATCTATCAGAAAGCAAGACCCATCCTGCCAGCCTACCACGAATGGCTCAGAGAAGAAATCAAGCAGATGGAAGAAGCCGGTATCATCAAAGAAGCCAGTAGTCCTTGGGCTTCACCAGTCGTACTAGCCCCGAAGAAAGGAAGCAAGCCAGGAGAATTCGCACCAAGACTCTGTACCGATTATAGAAAGCTCAACTCGATTACCAAGAAGGATCGCCAACCACTACCCCTTATCAGCGATATTCTCGTAACTCTGGGAGACGAGGCACAGTACTACAGCACCTTGGACTTATACTCGGGATTCTATCAAATTGGCCTCACAGAAGCAGCGAGTGAGAAATCAGCTTTCATCACCCCAGACGGAACCTATGTCTACCTGCGAATGCCATTCGGAATGTGCAATGCACCAGCAAGCTTCCAGTGAATAATGAACAAAATCTTTCGCTATGACATGGGGAGATGGATGATGGTTTATGTAGACGATGTAATCATCTATAGCAAGACAGCTGAAGAACATCTGCGGCACATCCAGCAGATGATGGAAAGGTTGAGGAAGCATGGTCTTTACATCAAACCGAAGAAATGCAAGTTTGCAGAAATCGAGATCTCTTACCTCGGACATGTCATTAACCGAGATAGAACACACACAGACCCCCTCAAGATACAGGCAGTAGCAGCATATCCAAGACCCACTACAGTCACTGAAGCCCAAGCCTTCATGGGACTCGCCTCCTACTATCGCAGATTTATTAGAGGATTTTCCAACATTGCAGGCCCAATTTATGAACTCAACAAGAAGGATATCAAGTTCCAATGGACTGGCAGGCAACAAAAAGCATTCAATGAACTCAAGGTCAGGTTGACCCAGGCACCTATCCTCAGAAGACCTAACTGGACTCAAGAATTTATCCTGCAGACAGATGCAAGTGCACAAGGACTTGGAGCAGTCTTGGCCCAGAAGAAAGACAAAGTAGAGTATGTCATCGCATACCTGAGCCGAGGAACCAGAGAAGCGGAAAAAGAATACGAATCCTATAAGTTGGAATGCCTCGCAGTCATCTGGGCTGTGGAAAAGTTCCACTACTACCTCGCGGGAAGACACTTCACTATCCAGACAGACCACTCAGCCCTCACCTGGCTACTACATAACCACTGGACAACCCAAAGGAATCTATGCCAGATGGATCATGAAGTTACAAGCCTATGATGTAACAATCGTACAACGCCCAGGAAGAACCAACGCCAATGCAGATGCCCTCTCATGGACACCCCGAAACACCTCCAACCAGCAAATCAATCATAAATAAGGAACTCTACTATGGAATCATCACCTACCTGGGACAGCGAAAGATGCCCCAACATCTAGAAGAATGGACACAAACAATTATCAGCAGGACATGGAAACAATTCGAAACCAATGGAGAAACACTGAAGAAAGGAAAACTACTAGTCATACCCAATCATAAGAAGAAACAAGCAATGAAATCAATACACGAACTTGGCCATCTAGGAGGAAAAAACACATATGACAAAGCAAGAAGAACAATGTGGTGGCCAGGAATGAAGGAAGATATCAGACAATTTGTCAAGACCTGCGACAAATGCCA
Organism: Jimgerdemannia flammicorona; assembly: GCA_003990745.1. NCBI lineage: Eukaryota > Fungi > Mucoromycota > Endogonomycetes > Endogonales > Endogonaceae > Jimgerdemannia > Jimgerdemannia flammicorona. The sequence continues at coordinate 2,694 of RBNI01003986.1, forward strand.
GAAACAAAAACAAGACCAACGAAATCAAGCCCTGGGATCTGCACACATAGAACCGGTACCATTCGCCCATATTGCAATGGATGTAATTGGTCCTCTACCCTTGACCTTGACCAGCAACCGATATATCATTGTCATCGTGGACCTCTTCACAAAATGGATAGAGGCAGGACCTCTCAAGGAAGCCAATGCACAGTCAATTGCTGATTTCTTTCACAAAGAAATCATCTGCCAATTCAAGACCCCAGTACAAGTCACCACAGATAGAGGAACAGAATTCGTGAACCAGTTCTTCGAGATCCTCTACAAGAAATACAGAATCCAGCATATTCAGACCATGGCATACCATCCTCAGGGAAACAGACAAGCAGAAAGAACCAACAAAACACTCAAAAATGTTATCGCCAAGATCTGTGATAACTACAAAAATTGGGATCACTATCTGCCAATAGCATTATCTGCTCTTCGGGATATTCGATCACAAAGCACCCACTTCACCCCTCGAGAAATGCTGTTCGGAGAAGAAAGTTCTCAAGGAACCTTATCATCTAATGGAGATGCTGTCTAGAAACATATGGACACGGAGATATGGAAACTACACCAAATCAGGAAGAAGGCTGAAGATTACATCATCAAGGCGCAGACACTTCAATGGAACAATGCAGAAAAGACTCACAAACCCTTGGAGATTATCAAGATAGGAGACAAGGTCCTAGTATATCGGAATATGGTAGAAGCTTCATGGTCACGAAAACTGGAGCCCAAGTGGGAAGGACCTTACCTGGTGCAAGATATAAAAGGGACTACCTTTTGGCTACGAAAAATATCAGGCACAATCATCTCCACTACTATCCACTGAAACTGACTCAAGAAGTATCATGGCCAATAACTGAAGCACTGAAACAGCACTCAAGATCACCAGTGCTGCACAAAGAGCCATTGAGAGACAATGGTATACTACTGAACCCCCGACTATAGAAGAATGTTATGATAGTATCCGAAGTATGGTCCAGACCCATCTCTCTCGAATTTCACACTTCAAGGCCTACCATCATAGAACAGAGTTCCAAGAGTACTTCAAGCTTGGACAGATACTTAACCAGAATGCGGAAATGACCAAAGAAGATTGGATCGCGGAATGTCAGCTCTCTTATTCACAGATCACCATTGCCAAGAGAATTCATAAACTGTTTCGAGATGACGAATCAGCACTAGCCCATATCTGAGGAATAACCCCTACAGACTTCGAGCGAGTTAGGCAACATCATTGGGAAACCATGATGCAACAAATTGCACAGTACAAGACCATACAAACCGTTGAAGCCTGGGAGTTTGAATAGGATATTTCAGGGACGAATCACCTATTCAGGAGGAAGTTGTGATGGTTAATCCAAATTAGTAATATGAATCAGGGGAATTAGACATTTGATCGCAGTACCTGAATCCGATTCCCAGTATAGTATAGCATTTAGACAATGTCGAAAATCTCGACACTTACTAAATGACTCATAAGCTTAGCCGCATAACTTAGCCATCTCATAGTTAGCAAACTTGTATAAATAACCCAGTATCTTAGAGTGAATAAACCTCAGATCGAAATAGTTCAAAGCAAAGAGAAAGCAAAGGAACTAGTAAGTCTGTGGGCAGATACACTTCAAACTCACCCACCCCTGCATACCGAGGACTCCGCGGAGTCAAAGAAGATCAAGAATTCAAGATACAGAAATCCGACGTACTTACAAGGTTAAGCGTCTGCTACATTACAATATAAGCTATATAAAGGTCTTTATGATATCAAACAAATAGTAAGGCTGTGGAATTGAAAAAGTGACAAATATCTCTTAGATAATGAATTTAAGCATTACAAGGCAAATTTATATATATATATCTAACATATATCCTCAGGAATAGTATATTTAGAAATTTGGATAGATGATATTATTCTGGTCAAAATAACAAGTGAGATTAATAATATTAAAATGATACTATACAAGGAGTTCAAGATGATAGATATAGATAATACATCCTTTCTTTTGGAGATATTCATTATATATGATAGAAATGTATATATCATATACCTTTTACAAGTAATATATGCTTAAACAATCCTCAAATATTTCAATATAATATCATGTAGTAATCACTGAGTCCTTCAAATATATCAAATTCTCTTCAAGGTGTATCTCTTAAACTAACTCAAGTTTGTTATAAGTAAGTTCTTATTAGAGTGCCTTAGTCACTTGGACTCTTTTATTACCAATATACCTATCTATCCTCTATATAATACACAGTACCCCACCCCTACCTGATCTCCCTAGGGATATTCTTATTATAGTGCCTTCCCAAGGTCTTATGGTCCTCAAACTTCTTATCTTTAAACTATCTTGTTATCTCTTAGATTGTTTGCAAGAGATTGTATGTAAGTGAACTAGAACTAGAACTTGACTAGAACTTGACTGACTTTATTTTAGAGGAAATAAGAGAGGTATTTATATAAAATATAATTCAATGGTTGCTAAGATATAAAGCTAAATATAGATTCCAATAACTAAAATAAAATGCCAGGATAGGAAAAACTGCTAAGTTCCAGGGTTGGCACTAATGATTGTATAGGTTCAGAATGCTGGTATAATTTTGGTAGTATAGGAAAATGGTGCTGGAATAATTCAGTGTTACCTTAGAATGCCAGTGCTGGTATTATTTGGTATCATATCAGAATACCAGTGCTGGTATTATTTGATATCACATCAGAATGCCAGTGCTGGTATTATTTGGTATTACATCAGAATACTAGTGCTAGCATTATTTAGTGTCACTAAAGAACTTTAGAGCAGAATGTTCAAGACTATAGGGGCTTCATCCTCATCAGAGGTCAGGATGTCTTCAAAGAAGATGAGGTCTGTAAACATCTCATCTGTCTCATCATTATCATTGTATAGGTCGTGTGTTTCACATACTTTGTGCATGTCATGTGTCTCACATATATTACATGGGATGATATCATTACTGATGATGTTATTACATTTGGCAGCAGGAAGGAGGTCTGGGGCTCTCTAGTTTATGAGGTTCTCTTCCATGAAATAGAGAACAAATGTGAGGTCTTGGGAAGGTCTAATCTGAATACTTGGGCCTTGGAATACTGAGATCAATCCTTGCAGGAATTGGTCTGAGTTGTCCTGGAGGATGGGGTACCAGAAGTCTTCTACTTTATTACTATTGAGGGTAATAGTGGACTGGGCTTCTGTAGCCACCCTGACTTCTAGTGTATCAATATGGCAGGCTGACAGGTCTCTGAAATCTGAGACTCTAATGTACTCCAAGTTGGGGATCAACTATGATGCATGCCTGAAGATCTGATGGATCTTCTTAGCTGTCCTTGTTTTGCATATATCCATGGGAGTGGCATCTTGTAGCTCTTGAGTGCTGGCCTGTGGGAACTTCCAGCAGAGGAGGTTTCCTATTTTGTACTCCTGCCACATTTGGAGGCATTTGGTAGCAATGGTGATTCTTGTTTCCATTTCATAGTGGTAGAGGATATAGTGATAAGGGTCACTAATACCCAGGTTGACACTAGGAGTCCTTCTTGAGTAGGTCCTCATGGCTCTTCTAATGTCTTGGAATATCCTTTCTTCAACTGAGATGCCTTGGTAGTTCCTTGACCTTGAGGTTTGGTGAGCAGCAGACATTTTGTTTATAGTAAGTCTTTGAGCTATTTTGGAATTGGTGGATCTTGTTGGTTGTTGCTACTGCAGTTCCTTGATCCTTCTTTTATATTTCTCAAAATATCTGAACTGTGGTCACAATGACTCACAGTTGGTCATTATCGCTCATCTCATATACTGTATGATCTTTTTGTGCTCTGATCTGGTGGCTTATAAGGAAAGGCTGTCTCCTGTGCTGATGTCATCATTCTAGGATCACTGTTACATCTTCCTCCTGAATAAGGATCTTCTCAAGCATCCTTATTCATTAGTCCAGTTCTGAAAAATTTGCTGATCCCATAACCTCTAGCAAGGGATCAAAAAGTAGTGTTTATGGGCTGGTGTCTTCTCTATATATTTTGGTGTAATGGTGAAGGGTTGCTCCCTTTATATAGAGCAAGGGCCTGATTCTGATCTTGACCAATTAGTTGACAGTTCAAACTTCTCTAGCTTTGAAAGTCTCACAGATAAGTAGTTACTAGTACCATATCCCTTAAAGAATGGTCCAGACAGATAGCCTACTGATCATGAGACATGCTATTACAATTTACAGACTAGAACTTCATGGGCAGTTATCACATTTTACTTCTCTTATATAGATTCATAGTACTTCTTAAGTCTGTTCCTATGTACCATGGTAAGCAGTATGGTCTCTGAGATTTTTCTAAGCCAGAAGGTAGTTCCCTTGATATTTTGCACATAGAAGGGTCCTTCCCATTTGGGCTCCAGTTTTTGTGACTATGAGACTTCTACTATATTCTAATACAGTAGAACCTTTTCTCCGATTTGGATGGGTTCTAGGGTCTTATGATTCTTTTCTGCATTCTTCCTTGTTAGCGCTTATGACTTGATAATGTAATCTTCAGCCTTCTTTCTGATTTGGTATAGTCTCTGGATTTCTGCATCAACCCATCTCCAAGTTAGGTCTAGATTTGTGACTGAGGTTCTATCAGAATCTTCTTCTCCAAAGAGCAGTTCCTTTGGAATAAAGTGTGTACTCTGTGACCATATGTCTCATAGGACAGAGAGGGCAGTTGGGAGATAATTATCCCAATTCTCATATGTCTCTGAGATCTTCGCCAGGATGTTCTTGAGAGTCTTATTGGTTCTCTCTGTCTGTCCATTTCCTTGAGGGTGGTATGTGGTGGTCTTGATGTGCTGGATCTTGTATTTCTGATACATTATCTTATAGAATCTATTGACAAATTCTGTGCTGTGGTCTGTTGTGATTTGCTTCAGTGTCTTGTAGTGGCAGATGATTTCTTGGTACAGGAAGTCAGCTATAGAGAGGATATTGTCTTCTTGTAATACTCCTGCTTCTATCTATTTGGTGAAAAGGTCTACAATAACTATAATATAGCAGTTTCCTGATAGTATTACTGGTAGTGGCCCAATAATATCCATTGCAATGTGGTGAAAGAGAATAGGCTCAATTCTTGATAACCTGGGTGTCTGGTCTTGCTGATCTTGTTTCTATTTTTGGCACTTATCACACCCTTTGACAAATTGGTGCAGGTCTTCTTCCATCTTGGGCCACCATATGATTCTTTTTGCCTTATCATATATGTTGGTTCCTCCTAGGTATCCTTGCTTGTATACTTCCTTCATTACTTGATACTTCTTGTATTTAGATATTACTAGATTTCCTCGTTTTCTAAGTGTTGTCTAGTTCAAACTGTTTCTAAGTCCAGTTGATAATGGTGATTGTCTAGAGTTTGAGGTGGTTGGGCATCTTCTGCTGCCCAAGGTAGCTGATTAATCCATAGTATAGCTCCTTATTCATATTGATGAGAGTGTTTCAGGGTGTCCTTGAGAGTGCATCAGCATTGGTATTGGTTCTTCCTGAGCAGTGCTTGACAGTACAGTTATACTCTTACAGCCTGTAAATCCATCTGGTATATATTCCTTTGGGGTTCAGAGTGTGGAATAGCCAGGTAAGAGTGGAATGGTCTGTTTGAATAGTGAAGTATTTCCTGGCTAGATAGTAGTGGAACTTGTCTACTGCCCAAACTACTGCTAAGCATTTGAGCTTGTATGACTCATAGTTCTGTTCTGCTCCACAGGTACCTCAGCTTGCATAGGAGATGAGATATTCATGTCCATCTTTCTTCTGAGCTAGGACTGCTCCAAGTCCTATAGCACTTGCATCTGTCTGCAGGATGAATTCTAGGTTCTAATCTGGTCTTCTGAGGATAGGTGCTTAGGTCAATCTGGTCTTGAGTTCATTGAAGGTTTCTTGGCACTCTTTGGTTCATTCAAATTGGGTTTTCTTCTTCAGCAGCTCATAGATAGGTGCTGCAATATTGAAATATTCTTTGATGAATCTTCTATAGTAGCTGGCCAGTCCAAGGAAGGCATAGACTTCTGTGGTTGTTCTGGATCTTGGGTAGGCTACAACAGCCTCAATCTTCATGGAGTCTGTATGGATTCCAGTCTGGTTGATGAGGTGTCCTAGATAGGCAATTTCTTGAGCTGCAAACTTGTATTTCTTAGGCTTAATGTAAAGGCCGTGCTCCTTGAGCTTCTTGAGGGCTAGCTGTATGTGATTGATATATTCCTATATAGTATTGCGAAGATAATCACATCATCAACATAGACAAAGAGCCATTTTCCAATCTTGTTGCTGAAGACTCTGTTCATCATTTGCTGAAAACTTGCTGAGGCATTGTACATTCCAAATGGCATTCACAGGTAGATATAGGTGGCATCAGGTGTAATAAAGACTGATTTCTCACTGACATCTTGAGTGAGACCAATCTGATGGAAGCCTGAGAACAGATCCAGAGTAGTGTAGTATTTGGCTTCACTTCCAAGAGTGGTAAGGATTTCCTGAATATTTGATAAGAGCTGCTTATCCTTCTTGGTGATGGCATTGAGCTTCCTATAGTCAATGCAGAGTCTTAGTGCAAACTCTTCAAGCTTGTTTCCTTTCTTTGGGGCAAGGACAATGGGTGAAGCCTAGGGACTGATAGCTTGCTTGATGATTTCAACTTCTTCCATTTCCTTGGGTTCTGCTCACAGCCATTCTCTGTAGGCAGGTGATATGGGTCTGGCTTTCTGGTAGATGGGCTTAGTATCACCAGTGTCAACTTTGTGATAGTACTTGGGTTCTTGATTGTGGATATCCCTAAAGTCTGTAGCAAGTACTCCTTTATTCTGGTACAGGATCTTGAGAAGTTGTTCTTCCAGGGGAAAGTTTTCTCCAATAGTATATATATGCTTGTTCTGGTCCTTGTCTCTCTTATGTTCAAGTTCAGTAATCTTGGTGGTGGTATAGGCTCCTCTTCCAGTAGATCCAAAGTCTTGTTCTCCTCTCTTAGTCTTGATAAGTTCAATGGCTTCAGTGATCTTGGGTTTCTTGATTTCATGGATCAGCATCTGGCCAATCCTGTCATGCTTCTTGACTTTGAATGGGGTGGGGGGGTTGTAATTCCTGACTATGAGAAAGATCTCACCAGTGTAATCAGGGTCAATTACTCCTCCTTCAACTGAGATTTTGCTTTTGGCCAGACTGCTCCTGGTCTTGATAATTCTGATATAGTTTTCTGGCAACTTGACTCCAATTCCAGTACCAAGTAGGGTGGTGGTCTGTGGTTTGAGGGTAGCATCTTGAATACTGGCAAGGTCTATTCCTATGGCTCCTTTAGTCTTATATTCTGGGATCTTGGCTTCAGGGTGAAACTTCTTGACCTTGAGGGTGATGTCTGATTCTTGTTCCTCCTCATTGTTATGTCAGCCTGAAGCTCAGGGGGCTGGTCATCTTCTTTAGCTTTCCTTTTTACTTCAGTGGCTTCTTGCTTATGTTTCTGTTGGCAGATTTTCCTGACTTCACTGATATAGGACCAGCAGTCATTTAGGTGTTCAGAGCAGTACATCTTAGTACCATGGGGGTATCTTCCTTGAGGCAGTTATTTAGGTGTTCAGAGCAGTACATCTTAGTACCATGGGGGTATCTTCCTTGAGGGGCATAGCTATTGATGATCTTGTTATACCACTGCTCATCTGTGAGCTTGAGTGTCTTGTTCTTGTTCTTGTTCTTGTTCACCAAGTGCATGAAGACCTCTGTGTCCTCTTCATCTCCTTCCTCCATATCTGGTAGAACTCCTTTATGGATATTGATAGAGACTTATACCTTTCTTCCTCTATAGTTGATCTGCGTCTTCTGGGCATTGAGGTCAATAATGGCCTTGGCCTTGTGAAGCCATTGATTGCCAATAAGGATATCATAGTTGGTGGCACTTGTAACAATTACATCTACTGGGATAGTAGCTCCTCTTATCTTAATGGAGACTTCTTGGATCTTGCCAAGGAGGGTAGCTCATATACCATCTGCTGTGACATAGACCATCTTGGTGGACTCTTCAATGTCCCAACCTAGGTGGTCAATTGCCTTCTTGCTCATGAGATATCCTCCAGCACCAGTATCAATGATGGTATCAAAGATACAGTCTTTAATCTGACATGGGGTATAGGCTGATATCTTGCACTGGTCTTCAGATTCTTCTTATGCATTGTGAGCTTCTACAATCTTGTACTCTTGATTCTTAGTAGTAGTTGCAAGTCCTACTCTCAACTACTGTCTGAAGGCAGAGACTTTGGCTAGCTGTCCAAAAGTAGCATTGATCTTCTGTTCCTTAAGGTCCTTGTAGATATTATACTGGTGGATCTTAGTCTTGTGTAGCTTCTGTTCCTTCTTGCTTTCACTTTCTCCTGAGACTAGAGTAGTGCCTTCAATGATTTGGCAGGTAGCTTTATCTAACTCTATGTCTTGATCAATCTCCTCAAGTTGAGTCTTACTTTGAATAGTGACAGCTGGAGTCTTCTTTAGTCTTCTAACTGACTTGCTGTTGCTCTTCTTATCATAGGGCTTGGACCAGGTTCTGGTACCTTCAGTAGCAGGATAGAATTCAAGCTCTTCATAGTATTCTTCATCATTAGTATTGCTAATCTCCTTAATGACTACTATATTAGTTTGTTCTCTGGTCCTACTAACATTGCTTGGTTGGACTTTGTGTCTTATTTTGGTCATACAATTCTTTGCATAGTGGCCTTCTTCTCCATATCTGAAGCATGTGATATTGTATTCTTCTGTAGCAGCTGCAAATCTCTGCACTGGTCTCCTGTTGGCACTTCAGACTTCTCTAACAACATTACCAAGGTGTGCAGTCATTTCGATGAACTGCTTGACAAGTTCCTCCACTGGGTCAGCTTCGGCTATCTTGGGAATAGGTGGGGTTGGTTGTCTGTTTACAACTGTAGCAGATATGATACTAGTTGACTTTGATGGCTCCATCTTGATGTCAGTTATTTTCTCCATCAAATGTTTGGCAGGGTGTCTGGTAGTTCAATATCTCTATACAAAGACCACTTTCTGATCAAGGGTCAGTATAGCTGGGGTAGATCAGATTGCTAAGACAATTTCAGAGTAAACTCTTTTGAGAAAGGTTGAATCTGCTATTTGTTCCTTGAGGGCATCATCATAGCCAGCCAAGACAATCTGGTAGTAGATTTGAATATAGAATGAGTTGGGATCTTCACTAAGTCCCTGGCAGATAGTATTAAGTTAATCCTTGAGAGCTTGCTTGATCTCTTCAATATAGTATATTGTTCTGAGGAAGGCCTTCATATTGGCAAGTTTGGCTGTACTATTATCAGCAATAGTGACTGCATTGAACTTATCTCTAGTAGGTCCTCTGAGACTAACTGGTAGAAGGACCAATTGTGCATCCATACCAAGGGTTCATATGGTGGCAAATTGTTCAAAGTCTTCAATGAAGGTCAGGATTGACTCTTCAGTAGTATATCTATAGAATGTGGGGGGGTGTATTTCCATCTTATCTTGAATTCTTGCAGGGGTGACTCTTATAGTCAGGATAGTTATTGTAGAGGTTGTTCATTTTTCAGCTTGAAAGTGAGAGATTCATCTTGAATCACCAGCCAATAGGCACCAAGTTGTTATGTAGTGGTCACTGAGTCCTTCAAATATGCCAGATTCTCTTCAAGGTATATCTCTTAGACTAACTCAAGTTTGTTATAAGCAAGTTCTTATTGGAGTGCCTTCCTAAGGTCTTATGGTCCTCAAACTTCTTATCTTTAAACTGTCTTATTATCTCTTAGATTGCTTGCAAGAGATTGTATATAAGTGAACCAGAACTAAAACTTGACTAGAACTTAACTGACTTTATTTCAGAGGAAATAAGAGAGGTATTTATACAAAATATAATTCAATAGTTGCTAAGATATAAAGCTAAATGTAGATTCCAATAATTAAAATAAAATGCCCAGACAGGAAAAACTACTAAGTTTCAGGGTCAGTACTGATGGTTATATAGGTTCAGGATGCTGGTATAATTTTAGTGATACAGGAAAATGGTACTGGAATAATTCAGTATTACCTCAGAATACCAGTGCTGGTATTATTTAGTATCACATCAGAATTCCGGTGCTGGTATTATTTGGTATCACATCAGAATACCAGTACTGGTATTATTTGGTATTACATCAGAATGCTGGTGCTGGCATTATTTGGTATCACCAAAGAACTTTAGAGCAGAATATTCAAGACCATAGGGGCTTCATCCTCATCAGAGGTCAGGATATCTTTGAAGGAGATGAGGTCCATGAATATCTCATCTGTCTCATCATCATCATTGCATAGGTTATGTATTTCGCATACTTCATGCATGTTATACATCTCATATATGTCATGTGGGATGACATCATCTCCAATGACATCATCACATTTGGCGGTGAGAAGGAGATCTGGGGCTCTTCAGTCTATGAGATTCTTTTCTACAAAATAGAGAACAAATGTGAGGTCTTGGAGAGGTCTAACCTGGATGCTTGGGTCTTAGAATACTGAGATCAATCCTTACAGAAATTGGTCTGAGTTGTCCTGGAGGATGGGGTGCCAGAAGTCTTCTACTTCATCACTATTGAGAGTGATAGTAGACTGAGCTTCTGTAGCCACTCTGACTTCTAGTGCATCAATATGGTGGGCTGATAGATCTCTGAAATCTGAGACTCTAATATACTCCAAGTTGGGAATTGACCATGGTACATGTCTGAAGATCTGATGGATCTTCTTAGCTATCCTTGTTTCACATATATCTATAGGAGTGATATCTTGTAGCTCTTGAGTGCTGGCCTGTAGGAACTCCTGGCAGAGGAGGTTTTTTATTTTATACTCCTACCATATTTGGAGGCATTTAGTAGCAATGGTGATCCTTGTTTCCATTTCACAGTGATAGAGGATATAGTGATAAGGGTCACTAGTATCTAGGTTGATACTAGGAGTCCTTCTTGAGCAGGTTCTCATAGCTCTTCTGATGTCTTGGAACATCCTTTCTTCAATCAAGATACCTTGGTGGTTCCTTGACCTTGAGGTTTAGCAAGTGGCAGACATTTTGTTTATAGTAAGTCTTTGAGCTATTTTGAGATTAGTGGGTCTTATTGGTTGCTGCTACTGCAGTTCCTTGATCCTTCTTTTATATTCCTCAAGATATCTGAACTGTGGTCACAATGACTTATAGTTGGTCATCATCACTTATCTCATATACTATATGATCTTTTTGTGCTCTGATCTAGTGGCTTGTAAGGAAAGACTATCTCCTATGCTGATGTCATCATTCTGAGGTCACCATTACAATAAATAAATATAAGTCTATTGGTACTTTTATAGATACTTTTATAAAGTTAAAGAAGCTAGATACTACTCTCAAGAATAATAATAATATATCAGCCAAAAATAGTACTAAAGATATATCTTATTAGTAAGTAATTAGTTTTCTTATATATCTTATACTAGGAATGAGGTCTGACATATTACATACTATAAATAAGCTAGTATAGTATTCCTTCTACTATAATAATTTACATTAGAGTACTATTAAAAGAATTTTTAAATATCTTAAGAGTATGGCATACTATATACTGACTCTTAGTAAATTAAGTAAGAGCAATGATAAGAAAAATAGTATTCAGCTATCTGATAATATAATACTGATTGAGTAGATAATCTAGATAACTACTGATCTATAACTAAATACTTCTTCTATATTAGCAAAAATGACAAAAGAGTCATTTCATAATAAATATATAAGTAAAGTTCTATAGTAATATCATCAATATAGGTAGAGTACTAGGTATTATCAATAGCAATAAAAGAAACTATATAGCTCTACAAACTATTAAAAGAACTCTATGCTAATTAAGTAAAATAATCAATTAATGATAGTATTTTCTAAGAACCCAGTATATTATAGTAGAATGAAATATATTGATATATAATATTATTTTGTATAGAAATATATAGAAAACAGTACTATATATTTAGAATACATCTCCATGGAGTATATAATTACTAATTTACTTATAAAAGCCCTTTCAAGACCAAAGTTTGAGCAATATATTAAAGGAATGAGACTTTTTTTTTTTTTTTTT
>RBNI01003987.1:0-14833 GCA_003990745.1 Jimgerdemannia flammicorona
CTCCCACCACTCTGCTCACAGATCCTCACCACCAAACCGCAATGTCAGCCCCCCTGAGGACCCCAACCCACCCACCACCCAGTCAGCAGATCCCCCAATAGCCCTTCCCATCTGAACACCTTCTCCCACAGCCCCAGCCGCTGTCCCTCCTCAAATACAAAAAGCCAATGATCCGCCAGGCCTACCCATATTGCTAATACCCACCCTAAAGTGAGCCAACTATCACCCACCCCACCCACAAGCCAAGATCTCAAATCCTCCCATCAACCTCCCTCCCCTACCAGCCTATGCCCCACACCTAGTCGATCTCCTATCTCAGCCCAAAATTCTCCCAAAACCTCGTACTCTCCTAGCCAATGTTCTGGTGTCTGTATATGACCCCCAGCTCTCCCAACATTATAATACTCCTCACAGTCAAATTCTCCACCATACTACCCAGAACTTGGGGGGAAGCCACCTCCATACCTCTGCACTCCAAGACCAGATACTGGCCCAGTCCCACTCCTCGCCAATCCCTGCTACCTGCCAGCCACTTGGCCAAAGATCCTGGCCAAGCCCCTGCTGGTACTCCACTCCCTCTCCAATATCGAACTTAGCAAGTGGAGCACCTCCCAGGAGCAATCTATCCCAATGCTACATACTAGGTCCCCACACTGCCTCCCCCTCATTACCTTGCCAGCACAGACCAATTCAGTGTGCTCCATCAGCCATGCTCCACCAAAAGCCCTTAAACTGCAGCCACTGAATTCCATTCAGCCCCACCAAAGAGAGCAGATCTCCGGAGGACCCCTGAGGAGATGTTTGCATCTCCCATACCTTCTGCATCAGAGGTACCCAACTTCTGCCCTGCAGTTCCACAGCTCTTTTCAACTACAAGGCTTGCAAGCAGTACAGCCTCTTAGGAAAGTCCACCAGTCCAAGACCTCCTCTGACTACCGGCCTTACAAGAGTATCCCAACTGACCTGGGACCTCCTCCCCATCTAAATCCAATCACTAGCCATCTTCATCAGCTTCTTCACTACCTATGCTGGGAAGTCAAGGTGATATGCCACATACCATAGCTTGGGAAACCAATAAACATTCAGAATTGACACTCACCCTGCTAGAGAGATATGGCGACCTCCTCATCCTTGAAGGGCCTCTCCCCAAATGTTCACCCTACTCTCCCACCACCCTCATGGCAAAACAGAGCCATATACAGAGAGGAAGATGCCCAAATACTGCACCACCTCCCCAGTAGAGACAATTGTTTCAATGATGTCCCCACCTACTAGTCCATTCCCTAGCACCATTGTCTCACACTTATGCCAGTTGAGCTTCGCCCCCGAGTAGGCCTCATACCATTTCACAGTCTCCTGAAGTGTCACTACATCTGCCACATTCCCAAGTCCAACCACCATATCATCAGCAAAGGCCCCTTGAAGATGTCATTGATACATATCAAACTCACCTTTCTCCTGTACAATTCACATTACACAAACTTCAAGCAATAGTTTTCAACACAACTTGGAGAAAATATACTATAAAAATGTTATTCAGCAAGAGTTCTGAAGGGCATGCTGGGTTGGGTGGATATGGGGTTTTGGGCTGGCAGCATGTGGAGAGAGGTTATAGATTGGGGATAGGGGCCTTTGGAGGGTCAAAGGGTGGTGAAGGCTCTGGAGGAAGACTAGTGTCAGGTGGATCCGGTGGAAGGCCTGGTCCCTCCAGCTTTGCCGACAAGGTGAAGGTGAGTAGATGGTCTGCTGGAACCAGAGCTGGCACTACTGAGGGGAAGGGTAAGACTAGTATCAGGAGGGGGAGTGGCCCTCAGGTGGGTGATGTGAGCATAGGGGCTGGAGGGGCTGTGGCTGGGAGTGTGACTGTTGATGGGAGTGTGACAAGGAATCAGAAAAAAAAAAGAGATGTGACAGCTGATGGCCAGGTGGGACAGGGGTTCCCAATTGGAAAGGAGACCTGGTAGATAGTATAATGGGGCTGGCAGTGGCCCCATTGCTCAAGAAGTCAATCTCAGAGTTTGCAGCTACTTTGTACTTTTGGGGCTTGGTAGTGATGGCGAGAATGGTTCTAGGGCTTATTTCGAAATAGGTAGCTGGAGCAGCCTCGGTGAAGTTCCTGAAGAGTCTGGAGGAGGTTGAGGTGGGCTTTAAGGAGGTGGGCCCACTGGATGAGGCCCTAAAGACTGGAGTAGTGGTAGGGAAAGTAGTGGTCCCCATGGTGCAATGCTTGAGGTGGGACCCCAGGGTAGTGCAGCTTCTAGTAAGGGGGTGAGGGGGGTGTCTATAGTGAAAAGAGAGAAGACTAGGAGGAGGGTGGAGGAGGTGATGGTAGAGTATGGTGACATGGTGGACATTGGCTTCCAGATGTGGGAGGGGACCACCTTCAGGATGGGTGATATCGATGTCAGGATTTGGCTGATGGGGAAGGAGGCCACAAGGAAGACAAGTGACTGGCCCTTGGTGCTGATGTGGGGGGCTTTTGTTTGTAGAGTGTTGAGGGTGAAAGAGAGTGAAGAGGAGGAGGAGAACTTGTTGGAGGCTCTGGAGGAGTTGAGTGGTGCAGTGGAGAGGAGGGCAAAAGCCTGAAAGCTGTATGAAGAGTCAACACATCTGAAGGTTGTGGATGGGAAATATATCTGTACTGACAGGAGGCAGTGGGAGCAGGCCCAGGGGTGCAAGAGACAGAGGGAGCTTTGGCTAGTATGAAAGGAGGGGTGAAGAAGAAGGTGGATGGGGTTGAGGAGTCTAGAGATATTGAAGCCAGCATCCAGGCTAGCAAAGGAGAAGAGGAGGTATAGGCGAACAAGAAAGGGGCTGGGAAGGTACTGGGCAAGAATTCCTATGCCAATGGTACATTCAAAGTTTGGGAGCAGGATTTGGATGGCACCTCCCCCCCACTTATCAGGAGGGGCCCAGTTAAGAAAAGAGGGGCAGCAGAGGATATGCTGATGCAGGGGGCCCAGTGAGTTCACTTTGGGGTCCCAGGTGTGGTAAAAGGGGACCAGGTGGTGGCAGTTGGTGAGGATAAGCTGGTGGATGTCCCAGAGGAAGAGTGGGATGAGGCAGCCAGTGTGGGGGCAGATACCATGATGCTGGATGCAGGGCAGCCAGGAACTCCTGGAGAGAAGGAGATGGAGAACCTACTGTGGATGAGCAAGGTGATGGATAACCTCATGGCAGAGGAGTTGGGAGAAGTTGACCTACATGTGATGCCAGAGGAGCATTGGATATGGATTCTGTGGGGAGATGGGGTGGTGGAGGTACTGAAGGTGGAGATTCTTGCTATCTTCCTGGAGGAGGAGAGATACGAGGTTGATAAGGTGAGAGAGGCAGAGCTGGTGGTGGTTGCTGGTGAGCAAACTGCCTACTGTTGGGCAGAGCATTATGGCTTGCAACTCTGGCAAAAGACATGCCTGGAGTATTGTGAGGACTTCAAGGAAAAGGAGAATGGGGCAATGGCTAAACTTCTGGAAGGGTTGGAGGCATGGGCAGCTGAGGAGAAGGTGCTGACTACTGAACATGACTTGGACTTGGCACAGGAGGAGTTGAATGCAGATTTGTAGAGGCTGCGACTGATAAATCAACATTATTCCTAATGAATAGTACAACTAACATTTTCTCTCTGAATGTGAATGGATTGCAGGGTTCTGGGCAATATAAGAACATTTTTACTTGGCTTAAGAGATTGGAGGCTGATCTCTTTTTACTGTAGGATGTACATTGTGAGGATGAGATAGATCAAGTAGAGTGGACTAGAGAATGAGTAGGAGCTACTGCTTGGAGTGGTAAAGTGGCAATTCTGGTGAGGAAGGGCAGAGGGGACTTGAGTAAGATTCAGAGCTGGGGTGACTGTCTGGTCTGGGGAGAATGGTATTGACCTGGGTGGGAATTAGTGAGAGTTGGCTCCTGCTACTGCCCTGCAGTTAGGGGTGAGCAGATTGAGTAGATTAGGGATCTGTTAGAGGAGGGTGTCTTCTTGGAGAAAGGTGTCGATGTTCTGGGGGTTGACTTTAATATGGTACAGAATCTATGACTGAATTGAACTGATAGAGGGAGGAGTACCAGTGGAAGGAGTGGTGGACTGGATAAGTGGGAGGAGGTAGAGACTCTTAGCTCCTTAGGGGATATGGACAGAACTTGGTGGGGTGACAGGAGGGTCTATACACACATGGTAAATAGACTGGATACAAGAATTGACTGGATTCTGACAGCTGAATGTTGGGGTGTTGATGTTTAGAGGATATTGGTGATATAGTAGTGCCCTAGGTCTGACCACTGGGGGCTATTGGGGCAGGGACAGTTTGGGGGGAGTGGAGATGGACCCAGACATTGTCACCTTAACTCCTCTCTGCTGACCGAGCAGGATTTATTGGACCCATGGATGGCAGACATCCAAGTGAAGATCACTACCTGGATTGATGAGGGTGCATCTGTAGGTGTCTGGTGGATGAGGCTGAAGGAGGCTGCGAGGGTTTATTGGAGAGGAGCTGGTAGAGAGGCTGAGAGGCAGAGAAGGAAGAGAGTGTGGTGTGCTTCTAATAGGCTGATTAGATTGTAGATGGAGTGGGCCAAGTTGTTTTGCTCTGAAGCAGTGGAGGATTGGAGGTTAGAGTGAGTGAAATTGGAGGTAATAGAGCTGCAACATATATTGCAAGCTGAGGAAGAGATGTATATAAAAGGAATGGCTGCCAGACTATGGTGGCAGGGGTTTGAGGAGAGAGAGCAGCCCACTAGATACCTGTCAAGGCTCCTCCAAGCTAGAAGAGTGCGACACTGATGGGATGGGGTCTTGGATGCTAAGAGAGATATGATGCATAGCATGCAACAGACCTTGGAAGTACTGAAGGAAAGATGGAGAGATCTGTGGAGTAAGGAGGAAGGGGGTGCTGATGAAGAGGCAATTGAGGACTCACTGGAGGAGTGGGGGCCACTACAAGTAGAAGGACTGGGTGATTTGATCTTACCAGTCCAAGAGGAAGAAATCCAGAGAGTCCTTGCAGCAACTAAGCTGGGGATGGTGTCAAGTGAGGATGGGTTACCTTGGGACTTCTGGAAGAAGATGGCATAGGTCCCTGGAGTTTTAGGAGAGATGGCTGCTCTATGTGACCATGTTCTTCTAAATGGTGAGTGGGTTGGAGAGCAGGACTTGGGGCTGGTGGCCTTATTGTATAAAGATAAGGGGAGGAGGGAGAACTGGAAGAACTGGAGGTTAATCATGCTTCTGGATATGGACAGAAAGATAGTGACTAAGGTGATTGTTGTGAGGCTTCAGAAGGTTGCCCAACAGGTGCTGGGTGAGGAGCTGTGGAGCTTTGTAGGAGGCAGGCTTATCAGGAATGGGACTGCCTGGGTATATGGCATCATTAAAGAGGTCAGGACTTGTGGACTAGATGGTAGATTGGTCTTTTTGGACCAGGAAAAGGCCTATGACCATGTTCAGTGGGTTTGGCTAGGCAAGGTGCTGGACCAAATTGGTGTTTCTATGCAGTTTAGGACTTCTATGTTGAATTTGTTAGAGGGTAGTAGGGCAGTGCTAATGTGTAATAATCACCAGGGTTTGATATTTCCCTTGGGAAGAGGAGTTCCTCAGAGAGACCTACTGTCTTCTATCCTTTATGCCCTCTCATTAGAACCTTTGATGGATAGGATATGTCAGAGGGTGGCAGGGCTCTCTATGTATGATATAGTGTAGAAAGTGGGGGCTTTTGCAGATGATATGGTAGTGAGACTTAGATCAGTGGCAGATATTGAGGCACTTAAGGAGACAGTGGAATGGTATGAGGTATATTCTGGAGTGAAACTCAACTGGCATAAGTATGGGACAATGGTGTTAGAGAATGGGCTAGTGGAAGGGGATGTCATTGGAACAATTGTCTCCACAGGAGAGGTGGTGCAGTATTTGGATACTTTTTTTCAGTATATAGTTCTGTCCTACCTCAAGCATGGTGGGAGAGGAGAGTGGCCTTTTGGGGAGAGGCTCTTAGAGGTTGGGGGGGTCACCACATCTCCCTGGCAGGGTGGGTGTCGATTCTAAATGTCTACTGATTCCCCAAGCTATAGTATGTGACCTATCACTTAGATTTCCCAGCTTGGGTGATGAAGAAACCAACAAAACTGGTTAGAGATTGGATTTTGGCAGGGAGGAGGTCCCAGATCAGTTGGGATACTCTTGCAACACCAGTGGTTAGGGGAGGACTAGGCCTTGTGGATTTCCCTAAGTAGCTACACTGCCTGCGAGCCTGGTGGTTGAAGAGAGCTATTGAATTATAAGGAGGAGGTTGGGTGCCACTGATACAGAAAGTGTGGGAGATGAGGTACTCCCCTTGGGGGTCCTCAGGAGATTTACTCTCTCTTGTGGGCCTGACTGGAAGCCAACAGCTACAGTATAAGGACTTCTGGTGGGGTGTAGTGGAGGAAGTATACCAGATAGGCCTACATAGGTGAGGAAATGAGAGGGAGGTGCTGGGGGGTCCAGCTATGTGGAGGTGAGACAGACTCCTTCTGGGGGGTTTGCTACTTACTGAGTTTGATATTAGTGATGGGTGGAGTATCAACATGGACTTGGCCAGGATCTTTGATTGAGTAGTTGGCAGACAGTGGGGATTGGCAAGGAGTGGGACTGAGCAGGAGTCTGGCTATAGAGTGCTGAGGTGCAGAGGTGGCTTCCTCCCAAGTTCTGGGTAGTATGGTGGCAGATACTGAGGAGGAATGTTATGCTAAATTTCCATGCTGGGCATCTGATAGATGGTGGCCAATTTGATTGTGAGGAGTGTTATAATGTAGGGCAATTTAGGGGATTTGTACAAATACCAGAACATTGGCTAGGAGAGTGTGAAGTTCTTGGGGACTTTTGAATAGTAGTAAGAGACTGGCTGGATGTGGTGAGGAGGCCAGATAGAGAGAGAGATCACTGAGAGGATTTGAAATCTCATTTAGTGGGGAGTGTCAGTAATGGTTGGCTTACTGTAGGGTGGGTTTTAGTAGTGTGAGTAGGGCTGGTTGGACATTGGCTCTTTGTTTTTGAGGAGGGGCTCCAGATAGGTGTCCATGAGAAGTTATTAAGATGAGAGAGGTTGTTGAATGATTTGCTGACTGAGTGGTAGGTAGGTTGGGGTCCCCAGAGTGAGAGACATCACTGACTGGTAGAAGGGATTTATGAACAGAGTGGTGGGCAAGTGGTACTGGTGTTTAACAAAGTGGTCTTTTTTCATTATGAGGAGGTGGGGGGGGGGGGGGGGGGGGGGGGGGGGGGCCCCCGGGGGGGGGGGGTGGGGGAGGGGAGCCCCCAAGGGGGATTGGGTAGTGGGAGACAGTATATATTTATAAGAAACTAGAAGGTTGTATTAATAGCAGTAATAAAGAGAAGTCTGAGTGACTATAAAAAAAATAAACATATCAAACTAGTGAATATTTTAATTAGTTATATATATGATTTTGTGAGTAATTTTATTTGTAAATTTAGAAACTAATTTAGTAAGTATTTGGGAAGTATTATATATATATTTCCATTTATTTTTTATTTTTTATAGATAATGCTTACTGCTGCTGAGAATATATATATAAAACTTCTAAAGTATTAATACAAGACAACACTATTATATAGCATAGCTTTGGCCTTAGATCTATATATCAATATGTATTATTTCCATTATATATAAGTAATGGGAAAAATCCTTAATTAATAAATAGAAAAATCAGATGAAATATATCTGGGAAAAGGAGTATAAGTCTATTAATGCTATCATTATATCCTCAATATCCTGTGATGCTATTGATTTTATTAACTCAATATATAAGAAGAAACAATATATTGATATAGATGATAAGCTTGAATAGTGGGTATTGTTTTTATATTTTTTGGTTGACTTGGTTGATTTTTAGTCATATTTCTCTATTTCAGTTATTTATCAGAGAATCCAGCTAATCCTCATATAGATATACTAGATTGATAGTAGTGAAATTAGTTAGTATATCCTAATCTTTCATAAATGGCTCATAATTATCTTGCTAATTCAGTGATATCTGTTCCATCTGAATAAAATTTTTCTATTGCCTGGTGAGCTAGTGACTGAATATTAAAACAACTTATATGTAAATATAATTTATATATACATATGTTTGGATTCTTTATAGTCTTTAGATATTTTTCACTTCTAATTGCTCTGAATATTATTCAAATATTATCTGAATCATTTTTTCAGGGCAGTGTTCAGAGGGTCAGGTTCAGGGTTAGATTCAGGAGTCAGGTTTAGGGTCAAGTTCAGGGGTTGGGTTCAGGTTTGGGTTAAGGGTAAATAATGGATCAGATGATATATATTTCTGAGTTGGGTAAAAGATGAGTTATGTATGTTTAATTCTGAGTTAGGTTAAAGATGATTAATATATCTTTCTGGGTTAGATTAAAGACAGATAATATATAATTCTGGGTCAAGTTAAAGATGGGTGACATATAATTCCTAGTTGGGTTAAAGATAGGTAATGTATAATTCCAGATCAGGTTAAAGATGGGTGATGTATAATTTCAGATCAGTTAAAGACAGGTGATATATAATTCCAGATTGGGTTAAAGATGAGTAATGTCTATTTTCAGATTGGCTGTTTTATAGGTTGGGTTTCAGGTTAATCAGCTCAGGTTTATGGAATACTAATTGAAATAATTGTCCCAGCAGAGAAAGCAGTCTAGTACCTGGGAATTTATTTTTTAGTATATAATTCTCTGCTATCTCAAGGATGGTAAAAATAGTAGCTGTTGAAATAGAGAGATGCTCTCTTATAGTGAAGTGGCTCTGGTAGGAAAGATGATTGTGTTAGCTATCTAAGCTGTAATATTTGAGATATCACTTAGACTTTCTGGTATAGGTGGGTAAGAGAATGTTAAAGATGGCCAGATTATAGATATAGGCAGGATAGCAGAGTCAAATAGGCTGGGAGATATTGATATTATTGATAAATAGAGTGGGACTGGGTCTGGTAGACTTTACCAAGTATCTATACTACTTGAGAGTATAGTGGCTGAAGTAAGTAAGTAAATTGAGAGATCAAGAGTAAGTGCCTCTTATACAGATGGTCTGTTCATCTCTAGCATCTCTCTCAAGTACCTCTCAGGTTACACAACTTTTGGAAAGCAACTATAATAACGTTTTTGGAGAAAAGAGACTAACAACATGGTGACCAACAGGCAATCTGAGGTGTGTACTGGGCAGGGCAACCCAAGTGCATTCGACTGGCAGCAAGTGGGGAGAGGCCCTGGCCTGGAGGGAGGTATGAGGGGGCTGCTGGCAGGTGGGCATGGAAGGAGAGGAGGTGGTAGTAGAGGACAGAGATCTGGAAGGGCGAGCTTTGCTGAGACAGTAAAGGGGAGAAGGCAGACATTGGGGCTGGAGGGTTGGTTGAAGAAAGGCAAGAAAACAGAGAAGGTGACAGTGTAGAGGAGAGTAGTCCTTAGCAGAGGGGACAGTGGGACTGGAGGTGTAGTGGCTGGAGAGGGTGTGATGGCTGATAGAGATGGGACTGCTAATCTGGAAAAAAATCCAGATGTGACTGTGGATGGTGTGGCTGAGCAACTGGGGCTTAGGAGACAAGGAGATTTGGCAGATGGTATGATGGGCCTGGCGGTGGCACCATTACTCAAGAAATCATTTTTGGCATTCGTGGTGACACTGTGCTTCTGGGGCCTAGCAGTGACAGTGAAAATGATATTGGGGCTGATTGCTAAGCAGGTGGCTGGAGCAGCATCCATAAAGTTTGTAAAGAGACTGGAGGGAGTGGAGGTGGGTTTCAAGGAGGCTGAGCCATTGGAGGAAGCATTGAAGATTAGATTGGTAGTTGGGGAGGTGTGTGTACTGATGGCTCAATATCTGAAATGAGACCCCAGAGTGGTCCAACTGTTGGTGAAAGGGGTGCCCACAGTGATGGCAATGGAGACAAGAAAGAGAGTTGAGGAGGTCATGGCAGAGTATAGAGAGGTGGTGGATATTGGATTTAGAGTCTGAGAGGGGCCCTTGCTCAGGACTGGAGACATGGATGTGAGGATTCGGTTGGTAGGGAAGGAGGCAACTGGGAAGGCAAGGGACTGGCCTTCTGGTATGATCTGGTAGGCAATTGTGTGCAAGGTGACAAGGATGAAGGGGAGTGAGAAGGAGGAAGAGGACTTATTGGAAGTGCTGGAAGAGCTGAGTGGTGCAGTAGAATGGCGGGCGAAGGCTTGGAGGGCCTTTGAGGAGGCGACATACTTGGAGGTAGTGGATGGAAAGTGGACTTGAGTGAGCAAGGAGCAGTGGGAACGAGATCAGAGATGTAAGAGGCAGAGGGAAATGCTGGCAAAGATGAAGGGTAGACCTCAGAAGGAGACAAGCAGGATGGTAGACATGGGGGGGGCCAAAGTGAGTGTCTGGGCAGGCGAGGGAGGTGAGAGTGCTGGGAAGGGGACTGGTGAGAACAGGGAGATGACTGGCAAGAACCCATATGCAGATGGTATGCTGGAGGTTTTGGTTGAGACATGGGAGAATTCTCCAATCCCTACTCCCCTTATCAGGTGGGGCCCAGCTTCCTGAAACAGGGTGGAGGAGGATGTGCCAATGCAGGGGGCCCAGAGAGTGCAATTTGGAGTTCTGGAGGCAGTGAACAGGGGACAAGTGGTGGCGGTTGGTAAGGAGGAACTGGTGGATGTCCCAGAGAAGTGGGATGAGGCTGTGAGTACTGAGGCTGACACCACAATGCTGGATGGTGGGAGACTGGTGACCCCTAGAGGAAAGGAGATGGGGAACCTACTTTCGATGTGTAGGATGATGAACAACCTGGCAGCCGAGGAGCTAGGTGAGGTGGATTTGAGAGTAATGAGCAACAAGCATTGGGTAAGGATCCTGCAGGGGTAAGGGGTAGTGATGGCATTGAAGGTGGAAATCCTTGCAGTGTATCTGGAGGAGAATGGCTATGAGGTAGATAAGAAGTGGGAGGCAGAGATGGCTGGAGTCGCAGGAGAGAGGGCTGAATACTGCTAGTCCAAGCATCATGACCTACAGCTCTGGCAGGAAGTCTGCCTGGAGTACTGTGAGGAATTCGAGGAGAAGGCAGATGGGGAGATGAATGAGCTGTTGGCTGGACTAGAGGCTCAGAGGGCTGAAGAGGAGGAGGTGACCATGGAACATAATCTGGATTTGGTACAGGAGGAGATGAATATGGAGTAGTAGAGAAAGCTTGATAACACACCATTTTTTTACTATGAATAGTACAACCAACATTTTTTCTTTGAATGTGAATGGGCTACAGGGCGCTTATCAACATAAGAACATTTTTACTTAGCTGAAGGGATTGGAGGCCAATTTGCTCCTCTTGCAGGATGTCAGGTGTGAGGGTGACTTGGATAGACTGGAATGGATGAAGGAGTGGGGAGGTGAGACAGTCTTCAAGAGCAAGGTTGGGATTCTGGTGTGGAAAAGCAAAGGGGAGATAAGGGATATGCAGAGCTGGGGGGATAGATTGGTCTGGGGAGAGTGGATATGCACAGGTTGGGAGCCAGTTATAGTGGGCTCCTGTTACTGCCCTGTGGTATGGGGTGAGCATGTGAATTGGGTGAAGGGCTTACAGGAGAGTGGAATTCTTGTAGAGGTTGGGGTAGATATGCTTGGTGGGGACTTCAATATGGTCAGAGATATTTTGAGAGACAGAACTGATGGAGGACGAGGAGCTGAGGGTTGGAGTGGAGAACTGGCAGCATGGGAGAAAGTGGAAAGACTGAGTGCTCTGGTAGATGCAGGTAGAGAATGTTAGGGAGATATGAGGGTGTACATGCACTGGGCCAGAGGCCTGGGGATGAGGATTGATTGGATTCTGATGGCCAGCTGCTGGGGCTTAGATGTTTGGAAGTTGCTGGAGATGGAATGGTGTCCTTGGTCAGATCATTGGGGGCTTTTAGGGCAGGGACATTTTGGGAGAAGTGGGTATGGGTCTGGACATTGGTGCCTTAATTCCTCCTTACTAGATGATGAGAGCTGGTGGGATTAGTGGGCTGAAGACATTCAACTGCGAGTGGAGTGCTGGAGGCAAGAAGGTGCCCCAGTTGACATTCAGTGGATGAGGATGAAGAAGATGGCCAGGACCTTCTGGAGCAAGGCTGGTAAGGAGGCTGGAAGACAGAGGAGATGGCAGGTGTGGTGGGCTTCTTGTAGACTGACTAGACTCTTGGAGGACTGGGCGAGACTGGTGACATTGGAGGGAGAGTCGGACTGGAGAGTGATAAGGGCAAGAATGGAGGTGGTTGAACTACAATAGGTGCTGTAGAATGAGGAAGAGGCAAGGGTCCAGGATTGGTGGCATGGCTTCATTGGCAGGGATTGGAGGAAGGGGAGCAGCCCTCAAAGTTTCTCACAAGAGCCCTTCAAGCGAGAAGGGTGCAACAAAGGTGAGAGGGGGTGCTTAATGCTGATGGTATATTGGTGCATGGGGTACAAGACATTCTTAGATCGTTAAAGGAGCATTGGAGTGGATTGTGGAGTAAGGAGGAGGGTGGAGCAGATACTGAGGACATTGACTGAGCATTGGAGGAGTGGCACTCTACACAAGCAGTTGGGCTGAGTGACTTAGTATTGCCAGTGCAAGAGGAGGAGATCTGCCAGGTTCTTGCCATGACAACCTTGGGTACAGCACCTGGGGAGGATGGGCTGCCCTGGGACTTCTGGAAAAAGATGGTGGGAGTCCCAGAAGTACTGGGAGAGATGACAGTGCTGTGTAATTGGATTATACAAACAGGGAGATGGGTGG
Source organism: Jimgerdemannia flammicorona (assembly GCA_003990745.1). NCBI lineage: Eukaryota > Fungi > Mucoromycota > Endogonomycetes > Endogonales > Endogonaceae > Jimgerdemannia > Jimgerdemannia flammicorona. The sequence continues at coordinate 12,760 of RBNI01003987.1, forward strand.
GAGAACAGGATCTGGGGTTGGTAACATTGCTTTATAAGAACAAAGGAAGGTGAGAGGACTGGAAGAACTGAAGGCCAATTATGCTACTTGATATGGACAGAAAGTTGGTTACCAAGGTGGTGGTCGCAAGGTTGCAAAAGGTGGCCCAACAGGTCCTGGGTGATGAGCAGAGGGGTTTTGTGGGAGGCTGGCTCATCAGGGATGGCACAGTATGGGTTCATGGAGTTATTGAAGGAGCACGAGCCAGTGGACTGGATGGACGTCTGGTCTTTCTGGACCAGGAGAAGGCTTATGACCAAGTGCGATGAGTCTGGCTGGTGAAAGTATTGGATAGGATTGGAGTTCTACAACAGTTCAGGACAGCTATGGTCAGCCTACTGGAAGGGAGTAGGGCTGCACTCATGTGTAATGGACACAGAGGGGTAGTGTTTCCCCTGGGAAGGGAGGTGCCTCAGGGGGACCCACTGTCTCCCATTTTGTATGCTCTTTCTCTGAAGCCCTTCATGGACAGAATCAGGCAGAAGATAGTTGGGCTCTCTATCTTTGGCATTGAGTGGAAAGTAGGGGCCTTTGCAGATGACATAGTGGTCAGCCTGGGATCAATTGCAGACGTTGAGAAGCTAAAGGAAACAGTGGAGTTGTATGAGGTGAACTCCGGGGCTAGGCTCAATTGGCATAAGTATGAGACAATGGTGTTAGGCAATGGTCTGGTGGGAGGGGAGATTATTGGTACCATTTTCCCTGCTGGTGAGGCAGTTCGGTACTTGGGTATTTATTTGTCAATATATGAGTTGGTTCTGTCCTGACATTGGTGGGAGCAGCAGGTTGGCATCTGGGAGGAGGCCCTGCAGAGTTGGGGGGGCTGCCATTTGTCTCTCTGGCAGGATGTGTTTCGATTCTGAATGTCTATTGGCTGCCAAAGGTGTGGTATCTGGCTTATCATTTGGACTTCCCTGCCTGGGTAGTGAAGAGATTGATGAAGTTGGCCAAGGGGTGGATCTGGGCTGGAAGGTGGAGTCAAATTAGCTGGGAGGTCTTATCCTTACCAGTGGTGAGTGGGGGACTGGGGCTGATTAACTTCCCTAAGAGACTGCACTGCTTGAGAGTGTGGTGGCTGAAGAGGGCAGTGGAGTTAAGAGGGGGTGGTTGGGTCCCCCTACTGCAGAAAGTCTGGGAGATAAGGGCCTCCCCAAGGGGTTCAACTGGTCATCTCTTAGCACTTGTGGGCCTTCAGAATACTGAACAATTGCAATTCAAAGGCTTCTGGTGGGGAGTGGCAGAAGAGGTATGCCACATTGGAATTAGATGACAAGAAGATGAAGGGGAGGCAGCTTGGGACCCAGGGATGTGGCAATGGGACTGAGTATTACTGGGTGGCATTCCCCTAATTGAGTTTGACATTGGTGATGGGATTGAATGCCAGTGGGGACCAGGCCAGGACCTGTGGCCTAGCAGTTGGCAAGGAGTAGGAATCAGCGAGGAGTAGGACTGGCATAGCATTTGGGTCTAGAAGTGCTGAGGTGAGGAGGTGGCTGCTGCCGAAGTACTGGGTGGTCTGGTGGCATGTGCTGAGGTGGAATTTCATGCTCAACTTTCGCTCAGGTCACTTTATCAAGGGAGGTTGCTTCGACTGTGAAGAGTGCTATAATGTAGGGGGGATATGTATAGATACCTGAACATTGGCTAGGAGAGTGTGAGGTGCTTGGTACCTTTTGGCAGAACATTGGGGATCATTTGGGGGGAGTGGGTCAGAGAGATGGTATGCAGGGGAGATGGGAGGATTTAAGGGATAGATTGGAGGGGGGGGTGGGGAAGGAATGGCTGATATTAGGCTGGGCATTGGCCATTTGGGTGGGGCTGGCCAGTCACTGGTTATATGTTTTTGAGGATGGGCAGAGACTTGGTTCTGAGATCAGACTGTTGAAGTGGTGCAGCCTTATGGAAGATACCCTGATGGGCTGGTGGCTTGGTTGGGGGTTGAAGGGGGGTCAAAGGCATTGTTTGGTAGAGAAAATCTGTCAGCAGAGTGGGGGGAGGGTGGGTGTTGTAGGTGAGAAAGTGGTCTTTGTTTGTA
>RBNI01003988.1:0-14832 GCA_003990745.1 Jimgerdemannia flammicorona
TAATACTTTTATCTAGCTTTTTTTTAAGAGAGCTCTTTTTTTATTATTCATTCTGATACTTTACTCTTACTTTATCTATAATAATTTATAGTATTTTTTAGTCATAGTCTATTTTCATATCTTTTTCTTTAGTCTTTTTTTGTCTTTTCTTAAATATTTTACAATATTCCAATATCTTCTAAATACTTAGAAATTCTCTCTTAGTATCAAGACTTTATTAAAATATTTTTGTTTTTTCTTAATACTAAGTATCTTATCTTATATAGTTGGTATAAGAGGATTACTTTATTAGAGTACTATTATGTAGTTTTAGAAGAGTTTTCTAGAAGTTCTGAATATTCTAAAAGACTGTTTTCTTAAGATCAAGATTAATTTTATATGAAGTATATTCTCTATGCTTATTGATTTTAAGATTAGATTAATATCTTAACCAAAGTTCCTTTTTGGACTTATTCTGGATGTTTAGGATTTTCCATATTTTAAGAAGTTTAAGAAACTAAGACCAGCTTAGTTGAATTGATATATTATTATAGATAATATCCAATTAGGAAATTTCAGGATCTAGTTAGGAGTAGGACCTAATGGAGTATAGATTTACTTAAGAGTAATTTATAGGTTATTAAATAGGTTTATTTACTATTACTATATTAGAAGTAATATGTGAAGAGATATTTATATGGAAAAGTATTCTTCTGGATACTTCTTTCTCTACTATTTTATTAGTCACAAGGTTTGGTAGGTAATCTTCTAAGTCCCCTTTCCTCTATTATTACCCTCTCTATCTTAGGTTAGTTTACTATATCTACAAGAGTATAGTAAAAGAGAGACAATAGTGATGAGTTGTCTCTTTATTGATATTAGATCAGTATCTTCTCCACTTTTTTACAGTTTCTAGTATCTTCAGCTATATCTAGAGTATACCTATTTTAGTATAATATATTCTTTCTTTTGTTATTATTAACAAAGTATCATCTAGTATATTATAGACTATATATAGAGTTAGCTGATCACCTTTCTCCTATATAATTCACATTATACAAACTTCAAGCAATGGTTTTTAATACAACTTAGAAAAAAGGTACTATAAACATATCATCGAGTAAGAGTTCTGAAGGGCATACTGGATCAGGTGGACCTGGGGCTTTCAGCTGGCAGTATGTAGGGAGAGGTTATGAATTGGAGATGGGGGCTTTTGGAGGGTTGAAGGGTGGTGAAGGCTCTGGAGGAAGACTAGTATCAGGTGGATCTGGAGAAAGACCTGGTCTCTCCAGCTTTGCTGACAAGGTAAAGGCAAGTGGATGGCCTGCTGGAACCAGGGCTAGCACTGCTGAGGGGAAGGACAAGGCTAGCGTCAGGAGAGGGAGTGGTCCTCAGGTAGGAGATGTAAGTATAGGGGCTGGAGGGGCTATGGCTGGGGGTGTGACTGTTAATGGGAGTATGACAGGAAATTAGAAAAAAAAAAGAGATATGATAGCTGATGGACAGAGGAAGCAGGAGTTCCCGATGAGGAAGGGGAATCTGGCAGATGGTGTAATGGGACTAGTGGTGGCTCTATTGCTCAAGAAGTTGATATCAGAGTTTGCAGCTACCTTGTGCTTCTGGGACTTAGTGGTGATGGTGAGGATGGTCCTGGGGCTTATTTTGAAGCAGGTGGCTGGGGCAGCCTCAGTGAAGTTCCTGAAGGGTCTGGAGGGGGTTGAGGTGGGCTTTGAGGAAGTAGGCCCACGACGAGGCCCTGAAGACTAGAGTAGTAGTAGGGGAAGTAGTGGTCCCCATGGTATAGTGCTTGAGATGAGATCCCAGGGTAGTGTAGCTTCTAGTGAGAGGGGTACCTAAGGTGACAAGAGAGAAGACTAGGAGGAGGGTGGAGGAGGTGATGGTAGAGTATAGTGATATAGTGGATATTGGCTTCCAGATGTGGGAGGGAACTACATTCAGGACAGGTGACATCGATGTCAGGATTTGGCTGGCAGGGAAAGAGGCCACAGGGAAGATGAGTGACTGGCCTTTAGTGCTGATGTGGGGGGCTTTTATCTGTAGGGTGTCAAGGGTAAAAGAGAGTGAAGAGGAGGAGGAGGACTTGTTGGAGGCTCTGGAGGAGTTGAGTGGTACTGTGGAGAGGAGGGCAAAAGCCTGGAAGCTGTATGAAGAGTTGATACATCTGGAGGTTGTAGATGGGAAATATATCTGTACTGACAGAAGACAGTGGGAGTAGGCCCAAGGGCACAAGAGGCAGAGAGAGCTTTTGGCTAGTATGAAAGAAGGGGCAAAGAAGAAGGTGGATGGGCTGAGGAGTCTAGAGGCATCAAAGCCAGTATCTGGACTAGCAAAGGAGGAGAGGAGGTGAAGGTGAATGAGGAAGGGGCTGGGAAGGTACTGGGCAAGGATCTCTATACCAACAGTACATTCAAAGTTTGGGAGCAGGAGTTGGATAGTACCCCCCCCCCCACTTATCAGGAGGGGCCCAGTTGGGAAGAGAGGGACAGTGGAGGATGTGCTGATGCAGGGAGCCCAGCAAGTTCACTTTGGGGTCCCAGATGTAGCAAAAGGGGGCCAGGTGGTAGTGGTTGATGAGGATGAACTGGTGGATGTCCCAGAGGAGGAGTGAGATGAGACTGCCAGTGTGGGAGCAGATATCATGATGCTGGATGTAGGGAGACCAGAGACTTCTGGAGGGAAGGAGATGGAGAACCTGCTGTGGATGAGCAAGGTGATGAATAACCTTGTGGCTGAGGAGTTGGGAGAAGTTGACCTGTGTGTAATGCCAGAGGAGCATTAGACATAGATTCTGTATAGGGATGGAGTAGTGGAGGCACTTAAGATAGAGATTCTTACTATTTTCATAGAGAAGGAGGGATATGAGGTTGATAAGGAGAGAGAGGTAGAGCTAGCAGTAGTTGCTGGTGAGCGAGCTGCCTACTATTGGGTGGAGCACCATGGTTTGCAACTCTGGCAAGAAGCATGCCTGGAGTATCATAAGGACTTCAAGGAAAGGGAAGATAGGGTGATGGCTGAACTTCTGGAAGGGTTGGAGGCACGGATAGCTGAGGAGAAGATACTGGTTGCTGAACATGACTTGGACTTGGCACAGGAGGAGTTGAATATAGATTTGTAGAGGCTGTGACTGATAAATCAGCATTATTCCTAATGAATAGTATAACTAATATTTTCTCTCTGAATGTGAATGTATTGCAGGGTTTGGGGTGACATAAGAACATTTTTACTTGGCTTAAGAGATTGGAGGCTGATCTCTTTTTACTGCAGGATGTACAGTGTGAGGATGAGATAGATTAAGTGGAGTAAAAGAGAATGAGGTGGAGCTACTACTTGGAATGGCAAAGTAGTGATTCTGGTGAGGAAGGGCAGAGGGGACTTGAGTGAGATTCAGAGCTGGGGTGACCATTTGGTCTGGGGAGAATGACATCGACCTGGGTGAGAATTAGTGAAGGTTGGCTCCTACTACTGCTCTGTAGTTAGGGGTGAGTAGATTGAGTAGATTAGAGATCTGTTAGAGGAGGGTATCTTCTTGGAGGAAGGTGTTGATGTTCTGAGGGGTGACTTTAATATAGTGTAGAATCCATGGCTAGATCAAACTGATGGAGGGAGGTATAAGTACACAACCTCCAAGCCACCAAAATCACATATTACCCTCTGAAATCATATGCGACCTCCAAACAAATCTGAAAATCACCTGCAAGATTATAAAGCTGAGTCAAACTGAAGTTACAGCATATAAAGCTGAGTCAATATGAAGTCTTGAATATACAAGAACATTCCTGAACACTTCCTCACAATATCCCTTCATACAACTACTCCTAGTATAGCAATATCATAAATAGCAAATAAACTTATTTAATAACCCACAAACCACTTTTAAGTAAATCTGCTCTCTATTAGGTCCCACTCCTAACTCCATCACGAAATTTCCTAATTGGGTATTGTCTGCAGCGATATGCTGATTCAACTAAGCTGGTCTTAGTTTCTTAAACTTCCTGAAATATGGAAAATTCTGAACATCCAGAACTAGTCCAAAAAAGGACTTTGGTTGAGATGTCAACCCGATCTTGAAATCAATAAGTGTAGAGGATGTACTCTATATGAAATTGATCTTGATCATAAGAAAATAGTCTTCTAGAATATTCAGAACTTCCAGAAAACCCTTCCAGAACTATGTAATGGTTACTCTAAAAAGCAACCCTCTTACAACTTGGTAGTAGTAGTTTATAATCCAATTCCACTTCAAGATACTTTCTCACCCAGCTATAAACCCCTCTGCAAATTCCTACAAGTTGGTATAAAGTTCAACCTCTGAACTGGAATTTATCCTGAACCATCTGACAATCTGGAGAGAATTGAATCTGATATACAAGGACAATTTGACCTCTACACCTGCAACAAGTGGGACAAACTTCACTCAAAGAAAGAAGTACTCCGATTAAATCAGCAGATAGGTGAAACCTTATTTACCAAACTCCTTGCTCTACACCCAGCAAGTCAAGATGAAGAAGGTCTTATAGAAGTCTTCTTTACTTTTCTCAATAAGAGTTTTGTCAGCTCTACAAATCCAAGTGACCTAGGACAACCATCAGCAGTCTTTCTAGTCTTAGTTCCTTACAAAGCCCAAGCCTCTGTAGCCAAGTGGCTCAACTTTACCGACTTTCACCATACCAGGACCAAGACTGCATTATACTACTAATTCCAGAACAGCAAGGTCTGCTATATTCTTAAAGAAGAAGCAAGAGAAACCCTTCATCAACTACCTGATCCCAAACCAGAAACAGGTCCTGCTATAGCTCTACTTGAATCTGAAACCAATACTGAACCAGAACTTGACTTTAAATTAAGTCCATCTGAAATCAGATATACAACTAATTCTATCTACTTTGACACTGAGCAAACCCAACTATATGGGGATCAAACTGAAGAGAAGGAGGAGTATCTTAGTGAATTTGATCCCAAATACACTACTGAAGGAGACACACCTCCATCAGGCCAGAACACACCTATACAGCAACAAACAGCTATCTATCAAGCCCTTACTCCAGATCCCCAACTATTACTCCAGCAACTTATACAGATCTAAAGAACCCCATCACACTCTGCATCAGTACCTTAAGTAGTACCAATAACACTACTACCAGTAGTCCAACTGCCTCCAGTAAACAATATGGTAAACTAACAGATTCTAGACCTCACAGCCCAGGTAGTGATAATGGCAGCAACCATTACTGCCTTAGCTGAACAGACCTGACCTACCAAAAATCTGAGCCTACCTACCTTCAATGGTACTACATAAGAAGTCCAAAGCTTCATTAGTATAGTTGACACCAACTTCGAAGCCAATCAATGGACTAATGAGCAAGTTGCTAACTGTCTTCTAACAAACAATCAAGACCACACTCTGGAACAACTCTTTGCTACCACTATAGCCTATGTCTGCTGAGTTGTTACATTCTTCCAAGGACCTGTTGAAGAATAGTGGTGAACCCTTTCTGAAAAACCCCTCACATGGGATACCCAACCTACAGTAGTTACTCAGAATGCAGCAAATAATACCCCAGGATATGGAGCCCATCCTGCAGCCCCTGGACTGAAACAACTCATGATTGCTCAATACCACAGCGAAATCATGATTGCTGAATCCTGAGTAAAACTCTGCAATCTCAAATTTGATGTATATGGCAAAGAAGAATTCAAAATCTTCTATACAAAACTTGAATCACTCCTGAATACTGTTGGCCTAGGATATATTGCCAATGATGAAGCATGAAATGGTACAAGAGCAGACTATTTATTCGATACACTATCTGAATGGCTTACTAGAAAAATCTGAGAACAAGGATGCCCAGTTGGTTGTGATCACCAACAATAGTGCCTAGCAAGAATCAAGACCATGGTTAAGTGAATCCTAACAGCTGAACCAATTCTGCCTTGAAGACAATTCAATAATAAGGAAAAGACTTAAACCAAGAAAGAAGAACCCAAGCATGAAGCATCCTGAGCTCCCTCCACATCCACCTCTTGGACACCCAGAAATCATGAACCCCCCCAGCCGAGCACTTTTAAAAAACTCACCGAAGGAGAAAGAAATGAACTTCAAAGAAGTGGAGCATGCTTCTATTGCCAAAAGACAGGACATATGGCCAGTATCTGCTCCAACTAAAAACCCCAAACAGCAATATGAGCAACTGTTACTACTTTGCACCACCTCAATAACCTGACTACCAGAATACTAGACTTTGTCAAATTAAAGCAAACTGCCAAGGCCCCAACCAAAGAAAGTCAAAAGGCAGCTGAATATGACCTATATGCAGCCAAAGAAGCTACAGTTTCTAACCGAGAAGTCAAGCAAGTCTACACAGGAATTAGCATCCAAATCCCTGAAGAACATATTGGAAGAATATGCTGTTACAGCAGCCTAGCATTGAAAGGACTCTCAGTAAAAGGAGGAGTCATTAACGAAGATTATATAGGCAAAATTATTGTCCTCATCTGAAACCATAGTTGGACACCCTTCAAGATCCCTATTGGTTTCTGCATTACCCAGATCCTATTTAAAAAAATCAAGTCAACCCTGATAGTCAAGGAAGTCTCTGAACTACTGCCCACCATCTGAGGATCCAAAGGATTTGGCTCATCAAACAAGGCCCCAGCCCAACTTACTACAAATAAAGAAGAACAATTCTACAAGAAAATCAAAGATAGATATATACCAAGTGGCTGATGCCCCCATGGCATTGGAATATACTCTTCCTGAATGATTGATGATTGCTTCTCTTGTGTCAACAAACTGGCTCAAAGAAGAACTAATAGAAGGAAAGCTCCTATAACCAAAATTACCACTATTGGATCAGACAAACTGCTTACACTTCAAGCTTTTATCAATCAAGCACCTGTTAAGATTATGATAGACAGTGGTGCCTCAGGCAACTTCATCAATGAAGAAACAGCCAACAGACTCAAGGTCTTTACCTCTCCAGTACAACAAACTCAAGCAGTTGCCATAGCTGATAGAATCTCACATATCATTAGCAAGGAAGTCCACAATCTACTCTTCCAAATTGGTGACTATCAAGTATATATTACTCTCCAAATTGTACCACTTCCTGACAATGAGATCATTCTTGAAACCCCATGGTTGAAACAAGAGAACCCTATGATTGATTGAGTAAACCATTCTCTGACCATCAAGAAAGGATACCATAACTTCAAACTGTAAGATGAAAAGGACCCACTTAACTCTAGTGACCCTAGACTAAAGATCACATATATCAACAAGCTACAACTCAAGAAATTGGCCAAGAAATGCCCTCTCTTCGCTATCTCCATCTGCCCATCCAAAGGAGAACCCAAGAACTCTGAAGAAGACTTTTCCAAAGTTGACAGCTATGTCAGACCACTACTCCAGAAATTCCAAGACATATTCCCAAAGAAACTTCCAAAAGACCTACCACCCAAATGAGCAGTAGACCATGCTATCAAAATCATTCCAGATGCCAAGCCAGCCTTTAAGTCAATCTACTACATGTCTTTAAGAGAAATTGATGCACTTAAGAAAGAAATCAATGAGTTCCTAGAACAAGGCTTCATCAGACCCAGTGTATCACCCTATGGTACACCAGTCCTTTTTGTTGTCAAGAAAGGAGGAGACCTGCAAATATATATTGATTACTATGATCTTAATGAACAGACCATCAAGAACTGTTGCCCACTACCTAGAATCAATGAAATATTCAATAGACTTACCAACCCACAATTTATGAGCTCTTTTGACCTGTGAAATAGTTACTGGCAAATTGCCATGAAAGAAGAAGATATCTACAAGACAGTCTTCTGAACCTGCTATAGACACTTTGAGTTCCTGGTTATGCCTTTCAGCTTAACTAATACTCCTACAACCTTCTAGACACTGATGAATACTATCCTGCACCCATATCTAGACAAATTTGTTATTGTCTACATTGACAACATCTTAGTCTTCAGCAAAACCCTAGAGGAATACCTTGAATACCTTAAACTAGTACTACTGAAACTCTGAGAAAACTGACTCTTTGCAAAGCTCAGCAAGTGTGAATTTCTCTTAAAAGAAATTCAATTCCTTGGACACATTATTACACTAAATGGAATCAAAGTAGACCCTAGCAAAATCTCTGCAATCAAGGATTGGCCCAGATCCAAGAAGCTGAAAGACCTTCAGTCATTCCTGGGATTAGCAAATTATTACAGGCGATTTGTTACCAACTTCGCCAAAATTGCCACTGCCCTCACCCAAATAACCAAGTACAGCAAGAAAGAAGAATAGCCCTGGACTACAAAACAGGAGAAAGACTTCAATAATCTTGTAAATTGGGGACCTGAGCAAGATACTGCCTTTCAAGCACTGAAGGATGCCTTGATAACTACTTCAGTACTTCAAGCAGCAAACCCTGCCCTACTATATAAAGTTACTACTGATGCCTCTGACCTAGCTCTTGGAGTAGTACTCATGCAAGAAGGACACCCTGTGGCCTATCACTCTTGAAAGTTCAATAATACTGAAATCAACTATACAACTCACAAGAAGGAGATGTTAGCCATTGTAGATACTCTGATCAAATGGTGACCACATCTAAAAGGAGCATACTTCATTGTATTGACTGATCACAAGTTATTAGTCAATATCAAGACCCAGGCTACTCTTTCTCGAAAGTAAGCCAGATGGATGAAAGTCTTCACCAACTTTGACTATAAAATCCAATATCACCCTAGCAAGGAAAACATTGTTGCCAATGCAATCTCAAGACTACTAATCGAAGAAGTTATCCAAACCCTCACCTTGGTCACAAACTCCATTATGGAATAAATTATCACCACATATACTGATGATAAAGAAGCTCAAGTACTCCAAGAAATTCTGAAATGTGATGATGCTGACAAGCATACTCAGTATAACTAATACCAACTAAAGGATAATACTATCTACTATAAGGATAGATTGTATGTTCCAAATAACCGAGACCTCCAAAGGACTATCCTATTTAAATGTCATGATACCCCTACTACTGAACATTTAGGATTCGACAAATGCTATAAAGTTATCTTCCAAAACTTCTATTGGCCCCATATGACAGATCAGCTCAAGATGTACATCACTTCCTGTGATGCCTGCTAATACAACAAGTTCTCAACACTAGCAAAACCTGGACTACTCTACCCTATTCCAGTACCATCTGCTAATTGGGAACAAATCTCTATGGACTTCATTGTACAACTACCCTAAACCAAGAATGAGAAAGATGCAATTGTTGTCTTTGTGGATTATCTCAGCAAACAAGCCCACTTTATGCCAACTACTACTACTGCAACAGTACCAGACATAGCTATACTCTTGTTTGACAACATCTTCCACTATCATGGTCTTTCTAAGATCATTATTAGTGACTGAGGCCCAAAATTCACCAGCCATTTTTGAAAAGCCCTCTATGCACACCTTGGAATGAAACTTGCACTATCCACAGCCTTTTTACCCTGAAACTGATAACCAAACTGAAAGAATGAACCAAACTCTGGAATAAATGCTAAGGAACTATGTTTCCTACAGATAAGATGATTGGCATGAATACCTCACCACAGTTGAGTTTACTTATAACAACAGCAAGCAAGCCTCTCTTGGAATGACTCTATTCTTCGCTAATACTGGACAAAACCCAAACACCCCTCTGACACTTATCCGAACTACTGATGAACCCTCCACTATTGAAGCTATTGAAGAATTCCTACTCTGAATACATAATCTAAGCCAGATCACAATCGAGAATTTATCATGAGCTCAAGAACAACAGTCACAGTATGTTAACTAACACCGCTGAGAAGAAACTTTTGATATCGGAGAAAAAGTTCTACTAGACATCCGAGGATACCAAGTTGATAACCTCAAGTACAGACTATCTACAAAGCTAAATAGTAAGTTTATTGGACCATTCAAAGTTATTGCATAAGTCTCTCCTACCTCCTACAAATTGGCACTACCAGATACCATTAGGATTCACCCAGTCTTTAATGTTCAATATCTTAAGCAATACAATGAGAATGATGAGCTATTTCCAAACCGAACCATAAAACCACCTGCACCTATCATTATTAATGACCAAGAAGAGTACAAAGTTGAACAAATCCTCAACAAATATGGCAACAAGAACCACCCTGAGTACCTTGTCAAATGGAAAGATTACCCGATCCATGATACAATATGGGAACCCAAGACCAACCTCCAGAATGCTACTGACTTAGTTCAGGAATATGATTCCTTGAATAACTAAAACTGACTACCCAGCACTTATCAGTATATACTATATATTACCCTCTCGAACATTATAATTATCATAAACAAAAAATCAAGAACTCAGCAAGCTAAGACAAAAAAATACCAACCCTCTGGAAAAATAGCAAAACTGAAAGCAAGTCTATTCTCCCTGTACCACTGGTGAGAAACGAGGCATAGATATTTAAGAAGATTCCTTAGAGGAAATTCTCCAGCAGTAAATGACATCAGAATCACTTCCAGTACATAGTATTGAATATATGATCCTTTAACATGTGAATCCAATGTATTAGGCAACTGTACTATGAGCATGCCATTTTCTGAAAAAAATGGACTTTATCAAACTTTTGACCTTCCAAATGGTGTAACAATACTAGAACAAAATTAGAAGGCCCCGATGAGGACATCAAAAGCTAAGAAGGAGAGAGTTGTAAGTGCACAACCTCCAAGCCACCAAAATCACATGTCACCCTCTAAACAAGCCACTGAAATCACATACAACCTCTGAACAAATCTGAAAATTACCTGCAAGATCACAAAGCTGAGTCAAACTGAAGTTACAGCATATAAAGCTGAGTCAACACGAAGTCTTGAACACACAAGAACATTTCTGAATACTTCTCTATAATATCCCTTTACACAACTACTCCTAGTATAGCAATATTATAAATAGCAAATAAACCTATTTAATAATCCACAAACCACTCTTAAGTAAATCCACTCTCCATTAGGTCCCACTCCTAACCCCGTCATGAAATTTCCTAATTTGGTATTGTCTGCAGCGATATGCTGATTCAACTACTCCTAGTATAGCAATATCATAAATAGCAAATAAACCTATTTAATAACCCACAAACCACTCTTAAGTAAATCTACTCTCCATTAGGTCCCACTCCTAACCCCATCATGAAATTTCCTAATTGGGTATTGTCTGCAGCGATATGCTGATTCAACTACTCCTAGTATAGCAATATCATAAATAGCAAATAAACCTATTTAATAACCCACAAACCACTCTTAAGTAAATCTACTCTCTATTAGGTCCCACTCCTAACCCCATCATGAAATTTCCTAATTGGGTATTGTCTGCAGCGATATGCTGATTCAACTAAACTGGTCTTAGTTTCTTGAACTTCCTGAAATACAGAAAATCCTGAACATCTAGAACTAGTCCAAAAAAGGACTTTGGTTGAGATGTTAACCTGATTTTGAAATCAATAAGTATAAAGGACATACTCCATATGAAATTGATCTTGACCATAAGAAAATGGTCTCTCAGAATATCCAGAACTTCCAGAAAACCCTTCCAGAACTACGTAATAATTACCCTAAAAAGCAACCCTCTTACAGGAGAAGTACAGGTAGAAGGAGTGGTGAACTGGATAAGTGGGTGGAGGTAGAGACCCTTAGCTCCTTAGAGGATATGGGCAGAATATGGTAGGGTGATAGGAGGGTCTATACATACTAGGTGAATGGACTGGATATGAGGATTGACTAGATTCTGATGACTGAATATTGGGGTATTGATGTTTGGAGAACATTGACAGTAGAGTAGTATCCTTGGTCTGATCACTGAGGGCTATTGGGGCAGGGACAGTTTGGGGAGAGTGGAGATGGACCCAGACATTGGCACCTTAACTCCTCTCTGCTGGCCAAGCAGGGTTTGTGGGACCCATGAGTGGCAGATGTCCAAGTGAAGATTACTATCTAGATAAGTGAGGATACTGCTGTGGGTGTCTGGTGGATGAGGCTGAAGAAGGCTACAAGGGTTTATTGGGGAGGAGCTGGTAGGGAGACTGGGAGGCAGAGAAGGAAGAGAGTGTGGTGTGCTTCCAATAGGCTGATTAGATTGCAGATAGAGTGGGTCAAGTTGCTTTGCTCTGAAGTAGTGGAGGATTGGAGGTTGGAGTAGGCAAAACTAGAGATGATAGAACTGCAATATATATTGCAAGCTGAGGAGGAGATTTGCATAAAAGAAATGGCTGCCAGACTATGGTGGCAGGGGCTTGAGGAGAGAGAGCAGCTCACTAGATATCTGTCAAGGCTCCTCTAAGCTAGAAGAGTACAATACTGATAGAATGGGGTCTTGGATACTGAGGGGGATATGGTGCATACCACACAATAGATCTTGGGAGTACTGAAGGAAAGATGGTGGGGTCTGTGGAGTAAGGAGGAAGAGGGTACTGATGAAGAGGTGATTGAAGACTCCCTGGAGGAGTGGGGGCTGCCACAAGTAGAAGAACTGAGAGATTTGATCTTACTGGTCCAAGAGAAGGAAATCCAGAGAGTCCTTGCAGCAACTAAGCTAGAGACGGTGCCTGGTGAGGATGGGTTACCTTGGGACTTCTGGAAGAAGATGGCACAGGTCCCTGGAGTTTTAGAAGAGATGGCTGCCCTATGTGATCATGTTCTTCTAAATGGTGAGTGGGTTGGAGAACAGGACTTGGGGCTGGGGCCTTATTATATAAAGATAAGGAGAGGAGAGAGGACTGGAAGAACTGGAGGCCAATCATGCTTCTGGATATAGACAGGAAGATGGTAACTAAGGTGATTATTACAAGGCTATAGAAGGTTGCCCAACAGGTGCTGGGTGAGGAGCAGGGGGGCTTTGTAGGTAGCAGACTTATCAGGGATGGGACTGCCTGGGTGCATGGCATCATTGAAGGGGCCAGAGCTTGCAGACTAGATGGAAGATTGGTCTTTTTGGACCAGAAGAAGACCTACAACTGTGTTCAGCGGGTTTGGCTAGATAAGATACTGGACAGAATTGGTGTTCCCCCATATTTTTGAGCTTCTATATTGAATTTGTTGGAGGGTAATAGGGCAGCACTAATGTGTAATAGTCACTGGGGTTTGGCATTTTCCTTGGGAAGAGGAGTTCCTCAGGGAGACCCACTGTCTCCTATCTTTTATGCTCTCTCATTGGAACCTTTGATAGATAGGATACATCAGAGAGTGGCAGGGCTCTCTATGTATGGTGTGGTGTGGAAGGTGGGGGCTTTTGCAGATAATATGGTAGTTAGACTTGGATTGGTAGCAGATATTGAGGCACTTAAGAAGACAGTGGAATAGTATGAGGTATACTCTGGGGCAAAACTCAACTGGTATAAGTGTGAGACAATGGTGTTAGGGAATGGGCTAGTGAGAGGGGATGTCATTGGAACAATTGTCTCCACAGGAGAGGTGGTATAATATTTGGGCATCTTTCTTTCAGTATATAGTTCTGTCTTACCTCGAGTATGGTGAGAGAGGAGAGTGGCTATTTGGGGGGAGGCTCTTAAAGGTTGAGGGGGTCACCACATCTCCCTGGCAGAGTGGGTATCAATTCTGAATGTCTATTAGTTCCCCAAGCTATGGTATGTGGCCTATTACTTAGATTTCTCAGCTTGGGTGGTGAAGAGACTGACAAAACTGACTAGGGATTGGATTTGGGCAGGAGGGAGATCCCAGATCAGTTGGGATACTCTTGCAACACCAGTAGTTAGGGGAGGACTAGGCCTTGTGGATTTCCCTAAGTGGCTACACTGCCTGTGAGCCTGGTGGTTGAAGAGAGCCATTGAACTGCAGGGAGGGGATTGGATACCACTGATGCAGAAGATGTGGGAGATAAGGTACTCCCCTCAGGAGTCCTCAGGGGATTTGCTCTCTCTGGTGGGCCTGACTGAAAGCTGACAGCTATGGTATAAGGGCTTCTGGTGAGGGATGGTGGAGGGAGCTCATCGAATAGACCTGCACTGGTGAGGAAATGAGGAGGAGGTACTGGGGGGTCTGGCTATGTAGAGGTGAGACAGACTCCTTCTGGGGGGTGTTCTGCTTGCTGAGTTTGATATTAGTGATGGAGTAGAGTGTTAGTGAGGACTTGGTCAGGATCTTTGACTGAGTAGTTGGCAGGCAGTGGGGATTGGCGAGGAGTGAGACTGGGCAGGAGTCTGGTCATAGAGTGCTGAGGTACAGAGGTGGCTTCCTCCCAAGTTCTGGGTAGTATGGTGGCAGATGCTGAGGAGGAATGTCATATTAAATTTCCATGCTGGGCATCTGATAGATGGTGGCCAATTTGAGTGTGAGGAGTGTTACAATGTAGGGCAATTTGGAGAATTTGTGCAAACACCAGAACATTGGTTAGGAGAGTGTGAAGTTCTTGGGGACTTTTGAATAGTGATAGGGGACTGGCTGGGTGTAGTGAGGAGGCCAGATAGAGAGAGAGGTCACTGGGAGGATTTGAAATCTTGTTTAGTGGGGGGTATCGGCAATGGTTGGCTTACTATAGGGTGGGTTTTAGCAGTGTGGGTAGGGCTGGCTGGATATTGGCTCTTTGTTTTTGAGGAGGGGCACCAGATAGGTGTCCAGGAGAAGTTGTTAAGGTGGGAGGGGTTATTGAGTGATTTGCTGACTAGGTGGTGGATTGGTTGGAGTCCCCAGAGTGAGTGACATCACTGACTGGTGGAAGGGATTTGTGAACAGAGTGGTGGATAAGTGGTGCTGATGTCTGACAAAGTGGTCTTTTATTGCAAGAGGGTAGAGGGGGGGGGAGG
>RBNI01003989.1:0-14827 GCA_003990745.1 Jimgerdemannia flammicorona
CCCCCCAACCACTCCCCCCGGGGGGGCCCCCCCCCCCTACCCCGACCTGATAAAAGACCACTTTGTCCAACACAATCCCCACCCTTCCACCACTTTGCTCACAGGTCCTAGTTACCAAACTGTGACATTGCCCCCCCTGAGGACCCCAACCAACCTACCATCCAGTCAGCAGTATTCCCAGTGAGCCTAAGAAGAATCCACACCATACCATTCCCAGTGAGCCAAATCGAGTTATCCACCAAATTATCAGAACATCTGCATAAGAAACTCATTGCACTACACAGAGATCATCACACCAAGACCATCACCCAGAAATCACATACTTTTGGAAATTACCTCGCTAAACAAAATTGTGGTATTCCCAGTTGATCCAAGAAGGAAACCCATTCACACAAATCACCACTACACCTGGAGAACCATCCCAATTAGGAAATCGACATACAAGTCACTTGCAGATATCTAGCTTTGACTATTATACTACTAAACACCAAAGACCTCAGGAATTTTAGAACATTTTGTTGCTTTTTGACAAAGTAACTGGGGGCTCAAGCCAAACTACATCTACCCCCAACCTTGTAATTTGCCTCTATTGAGCCAGCATGTTACAATATAGACAACCAAACAGTAATGTCATATATTAACTCAGATATCTCTCATAACCCAAACTCCTCAAGCTACTATGCTAACTGTTGTTTCTAGGTATATTATATTTATTTCAGTTATATGTATCATATATCTCCTCTCATCTCAATGACATCATTGATGCATTGTCCCATCTTGATTTCTCTCACTTCCACACTCTTGCTCTTCATACAGATCAGACCTCTACTATATCAGACTCTCTCTCTGCTATGTTTTCCACTCCTCACTACATTCTTCCTATGGCTTAGTCTGGCAGACTTTACATAATAGACATATTTCACTGGCCAATACAGCTTTATCAACTTCTATACTATCAATAACCTCTACAACTCAGATGGTTCCCTTCTGCCAGCCTTCAAACATTATTTGATTCTCTGGATATCTACTCTAGCTCTCTAATACCTATACCCAGTTAACATCAAGATATACCTCTCTATTATCTGCTCTCTCAATATTGATATTAGTCTTCCCAACCCTCTGGATGACTTGATTCAACTCTCCCAAGTCCTCTGGGGTATCAAATACTGGCTCAGTGAATCTCTCTCCTGATCATACCTCTCTATCTCTATTTTCATTTTGATATAGATCTTTTCTTTTCTCGACCTCTCTATTGAAAACCACCTTAATTTTATAGCAGCCATTACACTCACATATTTTGGATTCCTCCAGTCAGGCAAATTCATCTGGGGCTCTTCATTATTTGAACCTATGTATTACCAACCTCACCTGCTTGACTATATGGTTCATGTTCTCTATATATAAATTCTCCTATATCTCTCTGACTATCCCCTTATCCAAAACTGATCTATTTCAAAGAGGCACCACTCTCTACATTACTCAATCACCTACTAGTACCCTATATTCTATCCTACTCCTCTGAGCTCTCTTTCTCTTCTTCTCTACTCTGTCTGATTTACTGCTTTTCTGATATACTGGTGATGTCTCATTTTCTTGTACTTGGCTCTTATCTGGCCTACAGCCCCTCCTCACTACTATCAGGCTGAGATTTAAATTCTTGGGTAGTAGGACAGTGATGCCTATTGACTATATATTTGGATGCCAATATCTCATATACTTCATTTATATCAGCTTTAGTATTATATATACCCAATACTCTCTGATCATGATGTAGAATAGGTCTATGATAATCTACATAGAACATGCTTACTGGCATTTGGTCCCAAGACTGCAGTAGTGTAGGATTCTATGACTATGATTGAGGCTTTGCCACTATGATGCAGAATTGGTCTATGATAATCTATATAAGATATATCTATTTCATATCTTGTCCTTAGACTGCAGTAGTGCAGGATTTTATAACTATAGTTTAGTATAGCCCACTATAATACAAAATCAGTCTACAATGATCTATATAGGACACATCTTATGAGGTAAGTCTCAAGACTGTAGTAGTACAGGATTTCATAACTATGGTCTGGTATTTACTCTTATCTATCTCTATTCTATTCTTTTACCTATACAGGGCCCTTGCTCATAGGTATATATTTCAGACAGGCTCAATGACTATGAAATAAGTTCTAATCTCTTTGGGCCAGATTCTTTGGAATTGACCAATACAATGTATCCAAGACAGAAACATTCCTCATATGCATATTTGCCCAAATATATAAACTTATACTCATCTAATTTGTTATTACATATGATCTAATATAAGAGTAATAGCCATAAGAAGGTATGGATTATTGAAGGAGTAAGACAGAGAATTAAAGAAGGGATCCTGAAGAGATAGCATGTTAAAGATATATATTTCTTAATTAGACAATTATATATATATATATCATATAATTACAGAATTCATTATATACTCAACATCTTGTTCTCTTTCTCTTATACTCAAATATCTTTGCTATCATACAGTTTTACTTCCATCCACCTCTCTATTCATATATATATTATATATCAGGTTCTTTGGAACTGACTAATGTAATGTACTCAAGATAGAAATATTCCTCATATATATATTTGCTCAAATATATAAACTTATACTCATCTAATTTATTATTACATATGATCTAGTATAAGAGTGGCAGTCATGAGAGAGTATGGATTATTGAAGGAGTAAGACAGTGATTTAAGATGCAGATTCTTCCATAATATAGATGGTGTGAATAACTTGGATAGGTGATTATTCAATAACTTGAATAACTTGGATAGTAGATAATTTAATAACTCAGAGGATGTGGGAATTCCAGGCAAGTTATATCAAGACTGACTTTATTTATGCAGAGTTATGTCAATAGATTGGCTCTACTGCAAAGTTGCATCAGATAGACTGGCTTGTGGCAAGTTTTCTATAGAAATCTCTGAGAATGTGGGTTCTTGAAAATGACAGCTTACATATTCCTTAAGCAGCAGATTACTCAAATAGCAGTGAAGTTCTTCCTTGAACTTGGCAGATTTCTCAGATTCTTTAGGCTTATCTGGCAAGTAAACAAAAAATAGACTTCTCTTGAAAAATGGACTCATTCTTTATATTGAAAGCAGACCAGAGAGGAAAATAGCTCACAATCTCCTAGTAGTAACTGTAGAGTGGGCATTTATCCTAAGTGTTGCAATCCAATTCCTTTAGGATCAAGTGGTTTTTGGCAGATGTATCCCTCAAAGTGTAGAAGGCAGACTTATCTTTTGCTTTTGATTTTCGACTGAGATTTATTCACTCTTATCTCTGGGGTATTTTATACAGTTGTAATTACTATATACCTGGTTGCTATCTGATTAATTATAGGATGCACAGTATGGTTAAATATGGTATATGACTTCTACTATACCCTCAGGGTACAGTACCTTTGAGGTATAGTACACTTGAGTTTCAGTTGTCTTAATCAGAGTTCTGGTACTATTTATACAGTTTCTATAGCAACCAGATAACTATGAGAGTAACTATGAGATTAACTATAAGGGTTACATAATCTGGATATCTGATACTATGTCATACATCACAATACCCAAATATAATAGACTTCTTAAATTTATATCAAAGACTACTATATTTACACAAACTGGGTTGTTTACTCTAAAGATATATCTTATACTAGACTGACTTTGTGCAGGCAGACTTCTTCTTAATATTAGAAAGTGAACTAGAGTAAAAATAAGACAAAGCTTACAACTTCTTAGTAGTGACTTGTTGGCAGGTTTCTTCTTCTAAGTGTATCAGACAATTGGCTTTTGTTTTTGTTTTCAGACTGAGGTTTATTCACTCATATCTCTGAGATATTTTATATAGTTGTGGTTGTTATCTGGTTACTATATAGCTAACTATAGAATATACAGTAATGCTATTAAGAGAAAGGAGTGACCTGGTGTATCTACTGTTCACAGGTGTGTGTGGTAGGCACAGGTGTGTCCTTAGAACACCGATCAATAAACCTGATTGGTACCTTGGCTAATTATATAAGTTGTGGCACATGTGGGTAACCATGTATGGGTAACTATACTATGCTTAGTGTTCATGTCATCTGGCTATACTATGTTATTCACTTGTCACAATATATTGGGAGATAGATATGGCTCCAGTCAGGTATAATTGTTACCTTTTTGGGGAAGGGCGACGGGAAGACAACTCCTCGGATAAATGCTCATGTAGGAAAGGAAAATATAATTGGCCGAGGAAGGATATGAAGCCTTCCAATTCAAAAAAAAAAAAAAAAAATACCACTTTAACATCTATGGCAAAATTATGTCCGATAGGCCGAGGCATTCGAGTTTCTATCTGTTAGTCTTGTTCATCCACTCAAATATTGTCAATCGGTCGTGGGTTTCGTAAGGCACGTGTTTCAAGATTGGTGAATACCGGTTGATTTGCTACAATTCGCCAAGACAGCCAAGCAACCGCAAAACTGCGGCCTCATGCAAAGAGCCCATTTGGGAAACTCGGATTGTTTGGCAGCGCGGTGATAGAGCAGATAAAGCATAAAGCGAAAATTTACTGCGTCGCGAGATTAGGATAGCTTGGCGTTTAAAATAACAGCTATAAAAAAAGCTGCAGATCCGCCCTAGGATACTTTCATGTAATAACTTGATATATCAACCATGTCAAAAATACAACTCGAATCTGGTGCTCAAGCCGTTGTAGACGCTTACGCCGATACACCACCTTTCTACACGTTCGACATCCAAGAGCTTCGTGCTGCGGCAGAAAAACTGCAACCTGAGAATGTGGCAGCCCCAGCCATGAACATTGAAGACAAGATTCTTCCCGTGGGTCCTTCTGGTTCGGTTTTGGTCCGCGTTGTTCGCCCTAAAGATGTCAATGGCATCTTGCCCGCCATTGTATTCCTTCATGGTGGCGGATGGGTTTTTGGCAACGCCACAACGTACGACCGTGTCATCCGCGATATCGCCCACGGTACCCAAGCTGCAGTTGTCTTCGTCGAGTATTCCCGCGCGCCCGAAGCCCAATATCCTGTTGCGGTCGAAGAGTCCTATGCTGCCGCAAAGTGGATCGCCGAAAACGGTCAACAGCTTGAACTCGATGAAAAACGACTCGCCATTATTGGTGACAGTTCTGGGGGAAACATAGCCGCGGCCGTGACGATTCTTGCCAAGGAGCGCGGTGGCCCAAAGTTCGTACAACAAGTGTTACTTTATCCTGCGACAGACGACAGCTTTGCGACAGGCAGTTATGAGCAGTTTCAAGAGGGTTATAAGCTCACTCGTTCCGCGGCACGCCGGTACTGGGATATTTACTGTCCCCATGAAACCGACCGTGCTCAACCAACCGCTTGTCCTCTACGCGCTACCAAGGAGCAACTTACTGGCCTCCCGCAAGCACTCATCATCACGGCTGAAGCCGATGTGCTCAGGGATGAGGGAGAGGAGTATGCTCGTAAACTTCTCGAGGCCGGTGTTAAAGTTACCGCCGTTAGATTCCTGGGAACAATTCATGGCTTTGCCATATCAAACGCATTGAGGGAGACGCAGGGTGCTAAGGCGGCATTTGGATTGGCCATTGAGACTTTGAACAAGGGGTTTGGTTCAGCGAGATTGTGAAGAGAAGATATAGGGTAAAGCTCGACAATTGTAATATGCACAAATAACATCCTGACGTATCGCGATAAATGTTCGTAATGCTATTCATGTCCTTTCGGGATGTCGCCGACAAATATTCACATCGCAGAAATTGGTTTACGAAATATACCCATTATGTTGGATCTCTGTATAATGATGGGAATGGTTTAACAATGGAAGTTGAGGATCATGAAAGCCTCCAGAAAGATAGGTTTCGCACTTCGTATTTCGACTACGGATCGTCGAAATTGCAATTCCACGGCAGTTCATTTTCAAAGCATAAACAGGAATCCTTCATAATTTTTTTTTTTTTTTTACCTTTTTTTTGGGTCCGATACTGCTCTTTTCCGTGGGCAATGAAAACCTCGTTCGTCATCCTTAAGATAAATAAAAATTACACGCTCACTTGAAATGAATTCTTGAGAGCAGTATGGAGAAGTTTTCATCGGCATTTTTTAATCAAGCATGAAACAGTAGTGTCAATCAGGTGGTTGTTTATGAATCGTACTTTAAAACGTGTTGGTTCCGAACTCGATGCAAGGAACAATACCAAACATTATAGGGGGGAACAAGTATCCATATTGCGACAATAAATGGAGGTCCTGGATATACCTTAGGGCCAATTTTAGAGTGGCACACACTAACCAGATATTATATTAGGACGTTGACCAATTCGTGGTGGTGTCCGAAAATTGGAAAGTGCCAAGTGGCTATTAAATTCAAAGCAGCCATTTACAACAACATAATCACCATCAAATAATGAATTCGTTGCATACAAAACCTCCAACAGCCAAGTGCTCCGTAGTGACGAGGCGGCAGTGACGAATTTGCCTTGACATTATGCAGATGCCGTTTCAATAGAGGCAATTACAAGGTTGGGTGGCTATGTAGTGTGACGTGTGAACAACATAGTATAACCAGATGTTGTGAATACTTAGTACACCATAGCTACCCACATAGTTACCCAGTTGCTCCAGAAATTGCAAAAATAGCACAAATAGCCAGATTGAGACAACTGAACCATGAAGGTACTGAACCCCAAAGGTACTGAACCCTGAGAATACAGAGGAAGTCACACTCCATATTTAGCCATACTGTGCATTCTATAATTATCCAGATAGCAATCAAGATAGCAACCAATATGTTGTATCATGCCCAGCTCAATGGAGGCAAATTACAAGATTGGAGGTTGGTGTAGTTTGGCTTGAGCCTTCAGTTACTTTGTTAAAAAGCAACAAAATGTTCTAAGATTCCTGGTATCCTTGGTGTTTAGTGGTATAATAGTCAAATATGGATACAATGGTCGATTTTCTTATTGGGATGGTTCTCAAGATGTAGCAGTAATTTGTATATAGTATGGTAGAGGGGCTGGGAATTGGGAATCACTGGATATGATTGAAATCTAAGGCACAAAAGTACTGGGGGGAGGTGGGCAGGATGTAGGATATTCAGAGAAAGAAGTGAATGAGGTGGGCCTCCCAGCAATTAGTGAGGTTATTAGTGACTTGGGCAGAGCTATTGAATAATAGTGAGAAAGGGAATTAGTGAATACAGTAGATCAGCCTGGAGGTGGAAGAGTTGAAGGGTATATTGAGGCATGAGGAGGACCTACAGGTTAAGGGCATAGTGGCCTGGCTGTGATGATAGAGATTGGAGGAGGGGGAAAGACCTACTAAGTTTTTATCACAGCTGCTACAGGTGAGGAGAGTATGGTAGTAATGGGAGGGGGTTTTGGATAAGGATGTGGAGTTAGTTGTTGAGATATTAGAGATTCTGAATTAGTTGAGCTGATAGTGGGAACATTTGTATACTAAGGAGAATGGAGGGGTGTGGGCGCCCAATATTGACAGATACTTGGAGAAATGGTACTCTGATCTGATAGCAGGCTTAGGTGACCTTGATACTGCTGTCCAAGGAGAGGAGATTTAGTGGGTTCTGATGATGATGAGCTCTGGGACTGCACCAGGGGAGGATGGCTAACAGTGGGATTTCTGAAAGAAGATGGCAAGAGTTGAGTTGGTTCTGGAGAAAATAACAGTAATATACAATGAAGTGATTGGCTCTAGAGTATGGATTGGAGGACAGAGCTTGGGTCTTGTAGCTCTGCTGTTTAAAAATAAGGAGAGAAGGGAGAGGTGGAAGAACTGGAGGCTGATCATATATACTTCTGGATATTGATTACAAACTGATTATAAAGATACTGATGGCTAGGCTGCAAGAAGTAACTCAATAGGTTCTGGGATCTGAGCAGAGAGGATTCATAGGAAAACAACTGATCAGAGATAAGATAGCTTGGGTGTATAATGTCATTAAGAGTGCTTATACTACTGGGGTGAATAGACAGCTGGTTTTTTAGACCAGGAGAAGACCTATGACAGAGTCCAGCAAGTATGGTGGCAAAGAGTACTAAAGTATATTGGGGTCTCCCCTGTGGTCTGGAGGACCTTGGTTAGTCTGCTGGATGGTAATTATGGTAAATAGGCACAGAGAGGTTTTTTTCCCTCTGGGCAGAGGAGTGCCATAGGGGAATCCACTGTTACTGATTCTGTATGTATTGTCTCTAAAGCCTCTTTTAGATAGAATATGATAAAAGGTGAGAGAGTTGGACATTCTGAGTGTTAATTGGAAGATGGAGGCCTTTACTGATGATATAGTAGTTGGGTAGAGATCACCTGAGAATGTTATAGTGCTGAAAGATACTATAGAGTAATATGAGGGGTGCTCAGATACTAAGCTCAACTGGCATAAGTATGAGACTTTAGTATTAGGAAGAGAGATAGTTGATGGGGATGTGATTGGAACAATTGTCTTTACAGATGAGACTGTTTATTATCTGGGGATTTACTTTTCAGTATATGACTCCTTGCTACTATATAGATAGTGAGAGCAATAGTTGGTAGAGTGGGGAGGCACTCTCTTGAGGTGAAGGGGTCACTATATATCTCTAACAGAGAGGATAAAAGTTTTGAATATCTACTAGTTGCCTAAACTATAGTATCTAGAGTACCATTTAGACATCTCAGCATGGGTGGTCAAGTGATTACTGAAGATAGCCAGGACCTAGATATGGGCAGGACAATAGAGTCAGATTGGTTAGAAGGTATTGACCTGGCCAGTGGACCAGGGCAGTCTGGGTCTGATAGATTTTCCCAAGTGTCTCTACTGCTAAAGTATAGTAGATGAAGCAAGTAAGTGAGTTGAGAGATAGAGAGTGGGTTCCCTTATGCAGAGGATATGAGGGGCCCAGTTCTCCTCCTATGATATGACTGGGAATCCTCTATCTCTAGTGGTATTATAGGAGAGTCAGAGAATGCACTATAGGCATCTCTTTCCAGTATCATTTGGGTTACAAAGTCTTTGGAGAGCACTTATAACATTGTTTTTAGAGAAAAGAGACTAACAACATGGCAACCAACAGGCAACCTGAGGTGTGTACTGGGCAGGGTGGCCCAAGCACTTTCGACTGGTAGTAGGTGGGGAGGGGTCCAGGCCTGGGGGGGGTATGAGGGGGCTGCTGGCTGGTGGATGTGGAAGGGGTGGAGGAGGTGGCAGAGGCTCTGGATCTGGGAGGGCAAGCTTTGTGGAGACAGTGAAGGGGAGACAATAGGCGTCAGGGCTGGAGGGCTGGCTGAGGAAGGGTAAGGAGACTAAGAAGGAGAAGGTGCTAGTGCAGGGGGGAGCAGCCCTTGGAAGAGGGGGCAGTGGAGCTGGAGGAGTAGCAGCTGGGGGGAGTGTAACTACTGATGGCGATGGGACTGTCAATCTGGAAAAAAATCCAGATGTTATGGCTGATGGTGAGGCTGAGCGGCTGAGGCTTAGAAGACAAGAGGACTTAGTGGATAGTGTAATGGGTCTGGCGGTGGCCCCATTGCTCAAAAAATCGATCTCGGCATTTGCAGTTACACTGTGCTTCCAGGGCCTAGTGGTGATAGCGAAAATGGTGCTGGGGCTCATCGCTAAGCAGATAGCAGAAGCTGCTTTGGTGAAGTTTTTAAAGGGCCTGGAGGGAGTGGAGGTGGGTTTTGAGGAGGCAGAACCATTGGAGGAAGCATTGAAGGTTTGATTAGTAATTGGAGAGGTGTGTGTTCCAATGGCACGTTGTCTGAAGTGGGATCCCAGGGTGGTCCAACTGCTGGTGAAGGGAGTGCTGATGGTGACAGCAATGGAGACAAGAAAGAGGGTTGAGGATTTCATGACGGAATATGGAGAGGTGGTAGATATCGGATTCAGGGTCTGGGAAGGGACTTCACTCAGAACTGGTGACGTGGATGTATAGATTAGGCTGGCTGGGAAGGAAGCTACTGGGAAGGTGAGGGACTGGCCTTTGGCAATGGTCTGGGGAGTGATTTTATATAAGGTGATGAGGGTGAAGGGAAGTGAGGAGGAGGAGGAAGATTTATTAGAAGTACTAGAAGAGTTAGAGGATGCTGTAGAGAGGCAAGTGAAGGCTTGGGCAGCCTTCGTGGAGGTAACACACTTGGAGGTGGTGGATGGAAAGTGGATTTGAGTGAACAAGAAGCAGTGGGAAAGGAATCAGGGACATAAGAGGCAGAAAGAACTGCTGGCCAAACTGGATGATAGGCCACTGGGGAATGCAAGTGAGGGGAAGGGTGCCGGGGGAGCTGAAGCGAGTATCTGGGCTGGCAAGGGGGAGGGAAAGGACAAGAAGGAGGCAGGGGAGGACAAGGAGAAGACTAGTAAGGATCCATATGCTGATGGCATGCTAGAGGTTTGGGAGGAGGACTGGGAGGGCTCCCCTACCCCTACTCTCCTTATCAGGCATGGCCTGGCTTCCCGAAACAGGGCGGTAGAAGATGTGCAAATGTGAGGGGCCCAGAGGGTGCAATTTGGGGTTCCGGAGGTGGTGTATGGAGGACAGGTGGTGGCGGCTGGTGAGGAGGAACTGGTGGATGTCCCAGAGGTATGGGATGAGTCTGCAAGTGCTGGAGCTGACACCACCATATTGGATGGTGAGAGGCTGGTGACTCCAGGGGGGAAGGAGGTGGGGAACTTACTTTGGATGTGTCGGATGATGAATAACCTGGTGGTGGAAGAGCTGGGGGAGGTAGACTTGCGAGTGATGAGTGATGAGCACTGGGCAGGAATACTGCAGGGGGATGGAGTAAGGAAGGTATTGAAGGCGGAAATTCTTGCAGTATACCTAGAGGAGGAAGGATATGAGGTGGATAAGGAGAGAGAGGCAGAGATAGTGGTTGTTGCTGGAGAGAGGGCTGAATACTGTGGAACAAGTGCCATGGACTGCAGCTCTGGCAGAAGGCATGCATAGAATACTGAGAGGAGTTTGAGGAGAAGACAGATGGAGAGATGAATGAACTGCTGGCTGGATTGGAGGCTCAGAGGGCAGAAGAGGAGGAGGTGGCTGTGGAACACAATCTGGACATGGCGCAGGAGGAGATGAGCATAGAGCTGTAGAGATTAATTGACAACATAACATATTTCATTATGAACAGTACAACCAACATTTTTTCTTTACATGTCAATGGGTTATGGGGGGCTACTCAACATAGGAACATTTTTACTTGGATGAAGGAATTGGAGGCTGATCTCTTCCTATTGCAGGATGTTAGGTGTGAGGATGATTCTGATAAAATGGAGTAGATGAAGGAATGGAGAGGTGTGGCGATTTGGAAGGGCAAGGTTGGAATTTTGGTTCAGAAAGGCAGAGGGGAGATACAGGATGTGAGGAGCTGGGGGGAGAGACTAGTCTGGGGCAAGTGGATTCATGCAGGTTGGGAGCCTGTTACAGTTGGCTCCTGCTACTGCCCTGCGGTATGGGGTGAGTGGGTAGATTGGATGACAGGTTTACTAGAGAGCAGGAGCTTTGTAGAGGCTGGGGTAGATATGCTTGGGGGTGATTTCAATATGGTTCAGGACACACTATTGGATAGAACAGATGGCAGACAAGGTGCTGAGAGCAGGAGTGGAGGACTGGTGGCATGTGAGGAGGTCGAGAGACTAAGTGCACTGGTAGACGCTGGGAGGGAGTGCTGGGGGAATAGGAGGGTTTATACACATTGGGCAGGGGGTCTGGAGACAAGAATCGACTGGATTCTGACAGCCAGCTGCTGGGGTCTAGATGTTTGGAAGTCACTGGAGGTAGAATGGTGTCCATGGTCAGATCACTGGGGGCTTTTGGGACAGGGGTGCTTTGGGGGAAGTGGGGATGGGCCTGGACATTGGTGCCTCAATTCCTCTTTGTTAGATGATAAGACCCAGTGGGATGAGTGGGCTAAGGACATTCAGCTGAGGGTGGAGAACTGGTGGCAGGAAGGTGCCTCAGTTGGGGTTTGGTGGATGAGGATGAAGGAGATGGCCAAGATTTATTGAGTGAGGCTGGCAAGGAGACAGGGAAGCAGAGGAGGCATAGAGTGCATTGGGCTTCTACTAGATTAACTAGGCTCCTGGAGGAGTGGGTGAGGTTGAAAATGCTGGAGGGAGAAGAAGATTGGAGATTAATGAGGGCAAAAATGGAGGTTGGAGAACTACAACAGGTGCTGTGAGAAGAGGAAGAGGTGAGGGTACAGAGTTTGGCAGCAAGGCTCAGGTGGCAGGATTTGGAGGAAGGGGAGAGGCCTTCCAAGTTTCTTACAAGGGCTCTTAGGGCAAGGTGGGTACAGCAATGGTGGGAAGAGATGTTAGACTCAGATGGTATACTGGTGCATGGTGTACAGAACATTCTTGGATTGCTGAAGGAGAGATGGAGTGGATTGTGGAGTGAGGAGGAGGGTGGGGCAGATGCTGTGACTATTGACCGAGTATTGGAGGATTGGCACCCACCATGAGTTGAGGGGCTAGATGACCTGGTAATGCCGGTACAGGAAGATGAGATTCACCAGGTTCTTGCTGCAACAACACCAGGTACGGCACCTGGAGAGGATGGTCTGCCCTGGGACTTTTGGAAGCAAATGGTTGGAGTCCCAGGGGTGATAGGAGAGATGACAGCATTGTGCGACTCCATTCTACAGACTGGGAGGTGGGTGGGGGAGCAGGACCTTGGGCTGGTGATGCTACTTTATAAAAACAAAGGAAAGCAGGAGGATTGGAAGAACTGGTGGCTGATAATGTTGCTAGATATAGACAGGAAGTTGGTAACTAAGGTGGTGGTGGCAAGACTACAGAAGATGGCCCAGTAAGTTGTGGGTATTGAGCAGAGGGGATTTGTAGGCAGTCGGCTCATCAGGGATGACACTGCCTGGGTACATGGAGTTATTGAAGGGGCAAGGGCCTGTGGACTAGATGGGTGTCTAGTCTTCTTGGACCAGGAGAAGGCTTATGATCTGGTGCGAAGAGTCTGGTTGGTGAAAGTTTTGGATAGGATGAGGGTTCCATCCCAATTCCGGTCAGCGATGGTCAGCCTACTGGAAGGGAGTAGGGCTGCACTCATGTGCAATGGTCATAGAGGGGTAGCATTCCCCTTAGGCAGGGGGGTGCTCCAGGGGGACCCACTGTCCCCCATTTTGTATGCTCTTTCTCTGGAACCCCTTATGGATAGAATTAGGTGGAGGATAGAAGGACTCTTTGTCTTTGGCATAGGATGGAAAGTTGGAGCCTTTGCAGACAACATGGTGGTTGGTTTGGGTTCGATTGCTGATATTGAAGAGCTCAAGAAGACTGTGGAGTAGTATGAGGAGAACTCGGGAGTGAAGTTGAATTGGCATAAGTGTGAAACAATGGTGCTTGACAATGGTCTGGTGGGAGGGGAGGTTATAGGAACAATTGTCCCCACTGGTGAAGCAGTGCGGTACTTGGGCATCTATCTGTCAGTCTACAGGTTAGTTCTGCCCAGGCTCTGGTGGGAGCAGAGGATTGGAATCTGGGAGGAGGCCCTGCAGAGTTGGGGGGGAAGACATTTTTCCCTGGCAGGATGGGTCTCGATTTTGAATGTCTACTGGCTGCCAAAGTTGTGGTACCTGGCATATCATCTGGACTTCGCAGTTTGAGTGTTGAAGAGATTGGTAAAGTCAGCAAAGGGATGGATTTGGGCTGGAAGGTGGAGTCAGGTTGGTTGGGAGACCTTGTCCCTACCAGTAGCGAGAGGTGGTCTCGGGCTGGTTGACTTCCCAAAACGGTTACACTGCTTGCAAGCATGGTGGCTAAAGAGGGCAGTGGAATTGAGAGGAGGTGGCTGGGTCCCTCTGCTACAGAAGATCTGGGAGAGGCAGACATCACCAAGGGGTACAACTGGGGATCTCCTTGCATTGATTGGACTTCAGGATACTAAGTGACTGCAATATAGAGGATTTTGGTGGGGGATAGCAGAGGGGGTGCACCACATTGGAATTCGTTGGCAGGGGAATGAAGGAGAGGAGGATTGGGACCCAGCAATGTGGAGATGAGATCATATATTGCTGGGTGGCACCCCTTTAATTGAGTTCGACATTGGTGATGGAATGGAATGCCAAAGGGGGCCAGGCCAGGATCTGTGGCCTAGCGGTTGGCAAGGAGTTGGAATTGGCAAAGAGTGGGACTGGTATGGTGTTTGGACTTGGAGTGTGGCAGTGAGAAAGTGGATGCCACCAAAGTACTGAGTGGTCTGGTGGCGCATGCTGCAGAGGAATGTGATGCTCAACTTTCACTCAGGGCACCTTATCATAGGGGGGTGCTTTGACTGTGAGGAGTGTCATAATGTAGGGCAGGATGGGGGTTGGGTACAGATGCCTAAACATTGGCTAGGAGAGTGTGAGGTGTTGGGGGATTTTTCGTGTGTAATTGGGGAATGCTTGGGGGTACAGCATAGGAGAGATATCATATGAGGGAGATGGAAGGACTTGAGGGACAGATTGGTAGGGGGGATAGGGAAGGAGTGGATTACTTTGAGCTGGGCATTGGCTATTTGGGTAGGACTGGCCAGTCACTGGCTATTTATTTTTGAGGATGGAAGTAGGCAGGGCTTGGGGGACCAGTTGGTGCAGTGGCATAGGCTTATGGAAGACACCTTAACAGGCTGGTGGCTTGGTTGGGGGCTGCAGGGTGGTCGGAGATGCCACTTAGTGGAGAAAATTTGTGGCCAGAGTGGGGGGAGAGTTGGCATAGTGAGTGATAGGGTGATCTTTATTCGTGAGGAGGTGGAGAGGAGCCCCCCTATGGGGATTGGGTAGTGGGTGGTGATAATGTATACTTATTCATAGACTGA
>RBNI01003990.1:0-14826 GCA_003990745.1 Jimgerdemannia flammicorona
AAAAAAAAAAAAAAAAAAAAAAAAAAAAAAAAAAAAAAAAAAAAAAAAAAAAAAAAAAAAAAAAAAAAAAAAAAAAAAAAAAAAAAAAAAAAAATAATAAAAAAAAAAAAAAAAAAAAAAAAAAAATTTAAAATATTAAAATTTTTTATACTTAATATTATTTAATTCAAATTATATCTCAAGCTTAGATAGTATTTTATTATTTACTATTTACAAATTTACAAGAAAATCTTTTTGATATATAGATGTTTATTATAAAGATTTAATAGAAAAAACAATAAAATATATTTAAAAAATATTATTCTTATTATTAGATTTCTAAAAAGATATTATTAAATATTTAATAAATAGATAAATAATCAATTAAATGAAATATTAAATATAGTAATATTCTAACTAAATATAATTATTTCTATTTTAAATATATATAGCTATAAATTTTAATAATTATAATTTTATCAAATTTAGTAAATATTCTTATTTTTAAAACTATAGTCAGCTATAAAATAAAACTTAATTTAAAAAAAAAA
Source organism: Jimgerdemannia flammicorona (assembly GCA_003990745.1). Classification (NCBI taxonomy): domain Eukaryota; kingdom Fungi; phylum Mucoromycota; class Endogonomycetes; order Endogonales; family Endogonaceae; genus Jimgerdemannia; species Jimgerdemannia flammicorona. The sequence continues at coordinate 531 of RBNI01003990.1, forward strand.
AAAATTATAGAATTATAATAAATCAATCAAAGAATAATACAATAAAGCTCTTTTTTAAATAAAATTTATTCTTATAATATCTATATTTTTAAAATTAAGATATTTTTTATAAAATCTTTAAATTAATAATACTATATCTTTAAAATTTAACAAATAAGATATAGAGTGATACTATTCTGAAAAATGTAAAACATATCTGTCTATATTTATTACATATAGTGCTTCCAAATCAATTCAATTGAGGTGAATTGAATTTTTGCCTTGTGACGTCATATTAAGCCACTGTGACTGTGCTTCATAAATTCGCAACGAAATTTGTAGCTCGCACTTGATAATCCAAACATGAGTTTTAAAGGTTGGAAAACACACATCGAAGAGGGCGATCTGGTTATTGCTTATTTGGTATATATTATTCACGATAATTTTCCTTATTTTACGTAGTGTGAGTCACTCTTTCTAACCATATCTCGACACTTGTCACAGAGCCGAGAGAGCATGATGCCAATCGTAATCAACAAAAAGGAAACGTACAACAATAAGTACGGCATTTTCCGGCACAATGATATGATTGGAAAAGAGTACGGCTCTAAGGTAGCGTAACTTTGAATCCGTACTTTGGTCACCACAGTATCTAGTGTGTTGGATCGAGTTTCGATCCACATTTGAAGCGTTTACATTGGCGGCATTACGCCTGGTTCCAACAGATGGGCTCGCATACAGGCAGAGGATTCATGTACCTACTACATCCAACGCCGGAACTTTGGACCCAAGTCCTGCCGCATCGGACGCAGATCTTATACGCCGCCGACATATCGTTCATTACGTCGTACCTGGATCTCAAACCTGGATCCAAGGTTATCGAATCGGGTATGTGTATATAGGACAAACACTATCCACGTAATTTTGATGCTACTTTTTGCTATTGAACTTTCTTAATTGCCGTTGTCTTGTAGGTACTGGAAGCGGCTCCTTCTCTCACTCGCTTGCGCGTACCATCGCGCCCACCGGCAAGCTGTTCTCGTTCGAGTACCATGAAGAACGTGCCACCCTCGCTCGGGGGGAATTTGAGGCGCACGGGTTTGGGGACATCATCAAGCTGGAACATAGGGACGTGTGCGCGGATGGTTTCGGGATCAAAGACACGGTACACGCTGGTATGTCTCGTCATGAAACGGTTTTACTTCGGTTTTGGAAATGCACGGTTGTTGTTAATTGGTATGCATTGTTAAATTTAATAGTATTCCTGGATCTGCCTGCACCATGGGATGCCATCCCGGCGACCAAGGAGACCTTTAAGCAACGACGGACAGGGAAAATTTGCTGTTTCAGTCCGTGCATCGAACAAGTCACAAAGACGGTTGCGTCATTGAACGAGAATGGGTTTGTGGGTGGGTGCATTTTTCTCCCAACATTCTCTGTGGCATATTACGATTGGTAGCATGTCTTGGTGATTTCGACTCATATCGATTGTTCTTCTTTTCCTTTTCCAGATATCACAATGTACGAGTGCCTCATCCGAAACCACGACGTACGTACCATCCAGGTTCTCACGGTCGCCGACGCCATCCAATCTGCCAAGGACAAGGCCCAACAAAAGTCGCTCATGATGCAACAACGGAAACGGAAGCGCCAGCAACGGGACGATCCGAAACCAGATGAGGAGGACAAGGACCAGGACCTCGAACCCGAGGCCGACGGTGCCGACGCGGATGCGGACGCGGACGCGTCAACCGTGGAGCAGGAGCCGGACGCCGACGCAATCGCCAGGGAGGTGAACAACATGCTGGTGACCAAGACCCCCGTTGAGGCGAGGGGACACACAAGCTATCTGACTTTTGGAACGTTTTTACCCGTGCTGGATGACGATATGCGTATTAAAGAGGTGTCCGCGGAGGGGTCAGGATGAACTTTTTTTTTTTTAAAGAAAAAAAAAATTTTTTTTTTTTTTAATCGTGTTCCAGTTCTACATTATCAACGAAGAAATGTAGTAATGACATGGCGCTGCATAAATGGTGGATTGAGTCGCACAATGTGTGCATCAAAGCAACGCCAACTGTTCCCTCAGATCTTCATTGTCTTTGTAATGAAGCGATAAGATAATTAGAACTCTTATATGAGCGCGATGGCCAGAGAGAAAACTTTCATGTTCCTCCCACGACTTACCAGGATCTAATTCCAATGCATGTTTCAATTGCTCTACACCTGTATCGAAAGCATTCAGTGCTTCTTCCTCGTCCTCTGCCAGAGTCGATAGTAAGATGTAGGATTGGCCAAGCTGCATGGTAGCGCGCAAGATGCGAAAAGGTTGATAACTTTTATACTCAAAATCAGTTTTTTTTTTTTTTTTTTTTTTTTTTAAAAAAAAAAAAAAAAAAAAAAAAAAAGGTTCCGTAAAGCACTCTGTCCTACCAGCTCAAGTTCTATTGTAGATTCGGTGGCTGGCGCAGTAGCCAACAATTCGGATGAAACAGATGTGGAATCGGCGAGCTTGCGCGCCGCGGACAGCCTGTCGATGGCTTGCTGCAGGAGGGTCTAAGTAAATCGCAGTCGAGGGAATGACACAAAGATGAAGCAACGGCTCAGACTACGAGTTTAACAGATGTCTCTGAATATTTAGATACCAGGTAACCATAGAAAAATACGGTCAACCCACCTTCGCCTCATTCGTATTCTGTTCCCCTTCCCCTTCCGCCATTGATCGGGCGCGATTATACAAACACGCGCCCCACAGGCGCTGAACGAAGTTGTCATTGTCCAGGCTCTTGGGGTCGGCGACATGAGCTGCAGCGAGCTGAGCAATGGCGCGGGAGAAGATCTCGAGCGCATGATCTTTAAAAATGAACGTGGCGGATGCAGTGCGAAGCCCCAGGTAAACTATCTAGGAAGTGTATAAGATCATTGCGACTAAACCGTGAGGCATGACTACATAGTTTACTTACCTCGATGATGCGGTTGGTCGAGAAGCGTGCCATAAGAGTGAAGCTCCTTGGCAACCAGAATAGATTCACGCACAAATGCAGAAGCGCCGCACTCTGCATTCCGCGAATTGAGGATCGCGAGACCCTAAAGAGGGTGAATTCGTGCATATCAATTGAGCGGGTAAAGATGAGACAGTAATAACAATTCCCCAATTTATCAATGACGAGAAACTTCAAAAATCACCTTTTCAACTGCTTCCAATGCCTCGTTGTATAACTTCTTCTCTTCTTTTGTAATTTTCAAGCGTACACGTCCTTCCTCCTCATCCTCATCTTCGGGCTCCTGTTCTTGCGCCGCCTTCCTCTGTAATTGCACCACCACCAACTTTGCCTTCCCTAGCCCAACCAACGCTCTTGCGAGCTCTACCGCTTCATCTAATTCACTCGATTGCTCTGACATTATCGCTTCTACTTCGCTCGCAGACTTCCCCCTCCCCCTCTCCCCTCGTGCCTTCTTTGCAAAATCATCAACCACGCCCTGAAAAACCTCCACTCCCTCTTTCGCACTCTCCTGCACAGGCAAATACCTCCCAAATTCGACAAGACATGTCCCGTATGCGCACCGCGTCTCCACCGCCCACGCATCGACTGCTGCCTCCTCCTTGAGGTGCTCAAACCCTTCGATAGCCAAATCAAACAATTGCTTGGCCATGCCGACGGCGTGCTGCGAGTACAGCTCAGCGCTGGCCTCCTCGAGGGCCATGCTAAGTAAGCGTGTCGGCGGCGGCTGTGTGGTCGTGGTGCCGTCCTCGGCCAGGAAGGTCAGCTCGATCTCGCCGGCAGCGCAACCTGTGCATGTTAAATCTGTGCAGTCGGAGAGGTGGTCGCCGGCGCGGGAGGCCAGGGAGTTGGTTTTCGGTTTCTTGTTAGGATGTGAGGTGGACTCCGCTCGTGGGTCTGGTTCCGTGCGCTTTGAAGACATGGTTGAAGAAGTATGGTGCCGTGACTGCTCCGATCCAACGGCTTCGACTGATGACGTCGGCAAAGGCTGGGTCCTTCGCCTACGCGCCTTCCATCCGTTTCCACCACATACAATGTCTCCCACTCTCGAGGAAAAGCTTCAGAAGGGGAAGGACTTGAAAGATCAAGGCAATGAAGCCTTCAAGAATGGAAAAGTCAAGGACGGTCAGTGTTGAATTAATTCCGAATGCGTCTTACCATTTGGTAAAATGTTATGCTAACTTCAAGCTATCTTTACCCGACAGCCCTGAGGTCCTATCATGAGGTGAGCTGGGATTTGCAATTTTACATACGATAAATGTTGAACCACTTTGTCGACTTGCTAAATGCTGTGCTGTGCTGAATTCAGGCTGTGCTCTGGCTCGCTGGTATCGACACCGCAGTCACCTCCGCCCTCAAAGGCGAGTCAACCGTAGAAACCAATCCTTCAAAGTTGGAGGCCAAAAAAGTCCTTGGAGTATGCTACAGTAATATGGCCGGTAAGTATTTTTTGATTCTGAAAGTGGAGGTATCAGCGGAGGGAGGTACTGGAGTGGTTAGTCAAAAGGATTTTTTGTTTTTTGTTTTTATTTTTTTTAAAAAAAAAAAAAAACTCTAGCCTGTCTATTGAAGGAAGGAGAAACCAAGTTCCCCCGCGTCATCGAATACTGCAATAAGGTAACAACCAATAGCCGAAAATTTTACTAGGTTCGAACTCAATATCACCCCTTTGAACCGCTTTCTGTTTTCGCTGTGTCGTTATATCTCAGGCGATCGCCATTGATGCTGACAACAAGAAGGCCCGCTTTCGCCGCGCTCAAGCATATATTGGCGAAAACAACGTCGACAAGGCCAGGGAGGATCTGGAATTGCTCGCGAAAAGTGATCCTGATGGTACGAGAATGAAATTTCTTTTTTGCCTGCTTTCCTTTTAACTATACTCTTTTGTAACACAAATTTTGATCCTTTCTCTTCTTTGACCATCCACGCTTCTTCCCCCCCCTCCCCCCCCCTTTCTCAGATGCCGCCGTCAAACGTGAGATGAAGCGTGTGCAGCAGAAAGATAAGCAAGCCGTGGCTAAGCAGCGCAAGGAGTTCGCTGGGCTGTTCGAGCGCTTGGCGAAGGAGGAGGATGCCGAGGAGAAGAAGGCCGGAGAGCCTTCGAACGTAGTTCAAAGCGGAATCGTCGGGGAAATCCCGGACAAGCCCAAGATCGAGGAGATCAAGTCCAAGGTCGAGACTGAGTAAGGAGCTAGTGTGTGACGGATGGACCTTAAACTTGGCACCTATTTTTCTTTTGCCCATTGTTGATAGTGGAGCACCATTTTGATATACCTACGATGCAAACAATTGACCACCCGGCCTCGATTCAATAGATTGCATTTTTCATTCGTCGTTCCGGAAATGTCAATTGTTGGAATGCAATTCATACATACTTGAATGTTCATTTGTCGTTATTTTTGCTTCTTAGCGGTGTTGACCGCAATTGCAAGGAAATAAACTACATAGATCCAGCATACGCCCGAATTCTTCATGAACTCAATTTGTGTTGATAATAAAAAATCGTGAGTGATACAAGCATATATTATTTCGAGAGAAACAACTATATACATGTGAGATTGCGGACAAAAGAACAAACGTGCAAGATTCACCGCGGTTGTATCTCGCAAGATTGTAGCCAGAGCCCACACACCACCTATGCTTGTCTATTCTACAAGTTCGGGCCCAAAGATTGCCCTCGGATATCATTACTGTATAGTCACCAATCATCCGACCCGAGCCTGAACTATAAGCCCGCCCGCTGCATCCCATAAATTGTAAAACCAACCATCCACCGCCCATCGTGCCCATCCTGCGACCTTAGCCACTTAAATCTGCAGGTCCTGGATCGACTCGGCGTCAATGAATCGCAGCTTCAGAAAAACGTCACAGCCGTATCCGTTCAGCGAAACGAGGTTCATCGAGCCGCCAAAGTAACAAGCGTACATCCGGGCCAGGGGCAAGCTGTTGAATGGGTCCGATCGAGAGGAGAGAAGAGAAGTCAGCCACAGAATGGGTCAAACAATTAGGCCTTTCCAAAAAAAAAAAAAAAAAAAAAAAAAAAAGGTCATAACGTACCCAAAACCCAACCCAGCAATCGGCCCGCCCATCCCCGCCTGTATGGCTAGCTTCGTGATCCCGGAAAAGATGCTATCCTCATTCCCATGTGGGTCAACATCGTTCGGCACCGTCGTATACGAGTAATCAAAGATCTTCGCTAGATCCATAGCCGCCACGCCTCCACCCTCATCTCTAACCCTGATTCCTATCTCCTCATGACCCCTCGATATGGTGATCTCGATGGGCGGCATGTGCTTGTGGCCATTCTTGGCGGAATGCTCGACGGTGGCTCGGCATGAGTTCTTGAGCAACTCCGAGAGCATATACTCAAGGTGAACGGGGACGTAGGTGAAAACGGTGTCGATCTGGCCTCCAACGCGAATCTCGGGGGCGCGACCGTAGTTAACCTCGCACAGTTCCTGCACGTAGTGCGAGCACTGCTTGGCCAGTCGGGCGGGGCTCAGCCGCGTGTCGATGATGCCGATGGTATTAGGAGTGCGAACGTGGTGCAGGGCGATGCACTGTTCGGCGATGAGACGGATGCCAATGCGGGCCTTGATCATGTCGTCAAGAAAGGAGGTCATGTCCTTGGGGTTTATGTATTTCTTGCACTCTTGAAAGCCTGGGGTGTTCGGAGATGTGTGTGTGTGTGGGGGGGGGGGGGGGGGGGCTATGTTATAGATGGAGTTGCGGGCGATTACTTCACATACCAGAAACTCGCCCCCATGCATACCTCTCGCCAACGTCGGTATATTATCCGCATGCCTGTCGACGAGATCTTTGAGCATTTCCGCAAACTTGCCGTCCGAGATCTCGTCTGTCACCTCCGGGGACGAGGCTATGATGTCAAACGAGTCGTAGTAGAGCTTGTAGACATTCTTGATGTAGGGGTTTGTAACAACAATAAATGGCAGCTTCTGAAAAGCTCGAACGCGCCGCGCTAGCCGGAGGGGCAGTTCTGACCGGGCGTAGCGGGCCGAGTTCAGGAGCGACTCGGTCGAAAGCGGCGGCTGGCCGAACCGGATGAGCTCCTTGAGCGTGACGGGTTTTACGGACTTGGTAGCGTTCTGCGATTCATGGGGAAGAGGTGGAATGATGAGGGTACATCGCCCGGTTCCGATACGGACGCGAGACGTACTTACGGTCTGGACCTGGTCGTCATAAAACGACACGACGTCTGGTGGGTACTCTGCGAAGGGTGAATTTGCGACTTCAGTATGGAAACCCCTCCGAGCATGTTGGAGCGACTGGGAGAGCAGGGGGGCGAGGGGTCTGGGGCTTAATTTGCGTGCGAGCATGCTGCGGGCTGCGGGATATGGATTGGAAGGAAGAGAATGTAACGCATATAATTATATTGAAGAGAATATAATTAAATTGAAGAGAATATAATTAAATTGCGCCTGTGACTGCCGGTGGCGGCGGTTCTATCACGCCATCGTGGGAAATGGGATGTCATAGCACCATCACGTGAACCCCAAGAATGTTATTTCATCGTCTTCCGTTTCTAGTTTCTTGACCCCAAAGCTATCTTCGATGCCCAGTACACCCCAAGATACCACATCCTCGCCATCCACACCCACACCCGCGCCACCCGCGCCACCCGCGCCACCCGCGCCTCCCCCGGAAACCCGTGCCTTGCCCCAGTTCAACCTCGACTTCCCTTCAGCCGCCCAACCCGACATCAGTAATGTCTACTTCTCGCTATCTCAGCCAACCAACGCGCAACAAAACTCCGCTCCGCATTGACATTTTCGCTCCTTTTTCTACCCATAGTCCGTGCGAATCAAAAAGATCTTTACTATCAAAGCATCATGCAGGAACAAGTCACCAGCGTGTTTCAACACTTCTTTGGTGCGTCGACCATGGTGGATATCGACTCCACCGACTTGACGTTCAAACGGCTTTACAAAACGCTGATAGATCCGATCGCATGTATATCGCAGGTTCGCGGCAGCAGCATAAGTATCAAAAGGAACTCAATGTACTCTCGGATCTATGCTATTACACCTTGACTACGTTGATGGGTAAGGAAAAGCTATATCCCCGGAAAACGTTTGTTTGAAGGTCGTCATCTTCATCCCACATTTGTCTTGCATCATCCACAAAGGCACCCAAACGCTGGGTGAAGAGTACTGCGACATTTTACAGATCAGCGAGGCCACTAAGACCTCCCCATCTACACAGGTAAATGGGAAACTAATTTATTCCCATATAAGTTCACTTAAAAAAAGTTCACCAACCCATACTTCGCCCTCTCCCGATGAAATTTTTGTAACACGTAGAGGCGCGCCGCCTTAGTTCTCTGGCATGTCCTCCTTCCTTACGTGTACATACGTGGCGTGGCAGAACTGCGAAGACGTTCGAGACCGCAATCGCGGGTTAGGATGGTTATTAATCGTAAGCATCTCCCAGTCTCTCATTTCTGATGCTTCATTTTACTCCACCAGTCGATGACAATCGCGCATCTTTGTAACCGTCTTAATCCAGCGCAGCGCACCATGTCCTCCAACGGAAACGTGCAATCCGACCCGATCCTCGTCCGCCTCGGTCGCTCGCTCGCCAAGATTGTACCGAGACTCCACGACTTTGTGGGCACGAATATACATTCCGTTCACCTGGCCATCTTCTATTTCTATGGCGCCTACTACAGCTTGTCGAAGCGCGCGACAGGGATTCGCTACGTAAGCATTTTACAGTCCGCTGCAATATCTGAATTGTACGTTCTGAGGGCCTTATATGCTATATTGGGTTTTCGTCAACATTCTTTATCACACCGTCAAATCCAACCTAGATCTTCACTCGTCAACTCCAACCGCACGAGGAGCGCGTTGGCTACGAGGTCCTCGGCGCTCTGATCGCCGCGCAGCTCACAATCCAGTCGTACCTGTATCTGCGTAAGTGGCCTGAGCAGGCGGAGGCCGTCAAGGAAGCGAGCGAGCCCGAAGAGGAGACCAGGGAGCGCGAGCAGGAGGAGGAGCAGGGGCTTGGGTACGACGTCGACGACGTCCAGGACATGACGCATGAGCAGATGCAGGCGCTCAAGTGCACATTGTGCCTGTCTCCGCGGACCGTCACCACTTCCACGCCGTGTGGGCACCTGTTCTGCTGGAGCTGCGTGACAGAGTGGTGCCGGAACAAGGTAAGCCTGGGATTGTAACTTTTTTTTTTTTTTTTTTTTGGCTCGATTATATTTGGAGCATATCCCAGGATTAGGGTGATGAGGAGTTGTGGGATCCTCCACATTTCGGAGCCGAAAGCTTACCGTTTAACATGATTGTCCTCTAGCCCGAATGTCCATTATGCCGTCAGCACGTTAAGTTATCGCACCTGATGCCATTGCACAATTTTTAAGCTTACTGGGATTGAAAATACAATAAAATTAGATAGAAACAAACCAGATCATTGAATAACCGGGGGATCTATTTTGCTATGTTAGCTCACACATTTTGGTGCTACAAGGCGAGATTGCCATTGAATTTCGCATTGAAGGGGTGCAGCAGACAGAAAGACGAAAAGTATTTGCGATGCATTTTAACAAAAAGAAGGAAAAGAAACAATAAGAAAATGGGTGACTGATATATAGTAAATTGAATTATTAAAAGAATTGGTTGTTCAAGCAAGTATATGGTACAAAATCGTATTGCTTCGAATGCTTGAAAAAATCAAACATAGCCAGAAGCATAACGAGTAAAGGATTAAAAAGATTGTAAAGGAATAGCAACGATGAAATAGCAACGAGAAAAGTGAACAAAAAACAAAAAAAAGGGCTGCCGTTTACACTATCCATCATCCAATAACCATCGCCTCCGTACTTCTACTCCGACTTGTTTCATCAACTCTATTATCGTCATCGCTTCTCTCCCTCTGTGGACCTTCCTCCGTATCACTCTCCATCCCCACATCGACGTCCCCATTACCATATCCCTCACCATTTCCATTTCCATCCGTATCCACCTCCGCCTCGTCTTCCCTTTCCTCCATCACCTCTCTGGGCCCGACCGCGCCATCCACGTCCATCATTGCTAGCCCGCCAACTCCAATTCCGACGCCATCATCAAGCGCCTTATTACTCCACGCCTCTACCTCGTCCACCAGATCCCATATGCACTCCTCGACCATATATTCGGCCCACCGTTCGCTCAACGGACGCCACGTCCGGCCTCGTTCCTCTTCCTCCCTGGATTCCACTTTGCCTGTCCCTTCCACCCCTATATCGATGTCCTCGCCGTACTCATCCCTCTCCCTTCTCACCCTTTCCGCCTCCACCTCCGGATCCACCGGCGGCGGGAACAGGAACCTCGGCCCGAAATTACATGTGATCGTCCCGCCCTTGAATACGCTCACGGCGGGGTAGTAACCTAACGTGCCGTCGTCCCACGCGGGCGGACCTGGGGCCCATATACTCGGCCCGCCCTCCCGCTGCTGAATCAGGCTCCCTCTGGCGTCAGCCACATTATCGCCGGCTCCGCCGAGGTCATCAAAGTCGTACAAGTTCTCAAACGCTACGCCCAGGCACACACCGTTCTTGTAGACGACGATCTTGGAGCCGGGAATTATGGGAGGAGTCCACAACATATCTGTTGCCTCTCGCTCCGCCGTGCCGTTCTCCTGCGTTTTTGCAGGGCCATTCGGCTTGACCGCCGCCAGTTGGGTGGGGTCGCGGTGCGAATCCGAGAGCGCGTTCATTTCCTTGGTGGGTATGTAGTCCTTCTCCTCAAACCAGAGCTGGCTTTTGAACTTGATGGGGATCCTACGACGGCGCACCTCGCTCGTACGCGCGTGGGGACGCTTGCCAGGTAATGATATATACAGGCCGATGACGTCACCAGTGTGGAAAGGCTCGCCGAAGTGGTCAGGCAGTGAACAGTGGATGCGCTCGCCCGTAAGGTCGCGGAAGCCGTAGGCGTAGGCGTCGAAACCGACAGGTGCGTTGAGGCAGGCTATGAATGTACGGTAATAAAAGAATTGTCAGCTTCCTCGCATGTTTCGTATCTCATTAACACCAATACAAAGTTATACAAGGTGGCAATAACCCACATTCGCGTCTAGCCCATCCAATTCTCACATGGGCTCCATCACCCCCATGCGCCAATCCCTCCGCTACCTTGCCCTCTCCACCCCGGATCACAACGCACTCCCAGAACCATTTCCCCTCCCTCACGCCCACATTGGCGCGCACCATCCGAAATCCCTTCTCCGTCGTCGCAGTCAGCTGATTCTCGCTCAGGTAGAGATATGGGCTCGTGTCGGTTTGGCTGAGGACGCTGCCTAGGGGGTTGTCCGAGCGGCGATAAAGGGTCACAGGGAGGAGCGGGTCATGTGAGCAGGGGACGTACTTAAATCCGCCGCGGTTGAACGGATGCTCCTGCTGATGCGGCGCCGAGGTCGGGAAGATGGACGAGGAGGTCGAGGTCAGGGCCGAGGGCGACAAGATGGTGTAGTACGGCGAGGCCGACGACCCGGAATTGCCGCCGGAGGGGGCGCGCTTCACCACTGAACGGTCAGAGCGAGTCTGCCGCTTGCCGGGCGGAGCGCTGCCGGGGATCGAGTTGGAGAACATGGCGCTTGGGGAGTCGTAGTGTTCGGATTTTCGCTTCTCGCGCGGTGGGCGGGGTACGTGGTTTGAAAACTTGTTGCTGGCGGTCTGTAGAAAATTGTATCGGATCCGTCACGTTATTTTGGGATACGGGTGAGGTAATGGAAAGGGCATTGTGCATAAATCTCATCTTCGACCCATCCAACAAACGCATACCTGAACATGCCCTGGTCGAAAATTCCAGAGGTCCGAATCTACAAGACAAAAATCCGATGCCGCAGATCGCGTCCGCTCATCTTTGGCGGCGAACACGTCTTTTGTAATGTAGAGACAACTACCAAGTGTTGCCCACCTGCGGCGCAGATAAACCCAAGGTAGACATAATGGAGCATGAGACATGAGCCAACGAGTGCATAGGATATAGGAAATTAAGACAACTCTTTCATTTCCCTGGCAATCGCGACATATGCAAGTCCGCACCGTAAGCACTTTCAAATTGCGATACGTTCATATAACCGCCCTTCCCTTCGCGTAACCGTCGCAAGCAAGTCCTGAATCGTAAGCTACTAACCATGTTGGCGTTCTTGCTCGGTCCGTACACAGGCTCTTCCAGTTCCTGTCCACAAACGGTATGATATGATCCTTCTTGTTAAAGTAGTACTTGCCCGGCTTCCACTCGCACATCGCGTCCGCATTACGGCTGTCAAACGCGTCTTTTCCCTTGGACGCGCCGCTCGTGACATGTGCTACGAGCTGCTCGAGGATGAGGTTGGCGATGGCGGTCGCGCAGATATCCTTCCACCCGGCGGTCGTACGCTCGAAGTGCTCACCAGGCGCACCGGCGGCGGTGTCGACGGTGTCCACGGGGGTGGCGTTGCAGTTGCGGCAGATAAACTTGTAGTTCGTGACAAACGGGAGCGCGGGGTGCAGGGGCACCGATATGCATGTGGAGTGGAACCAGTTAAGGCAGTCTGTGTGATGGTGGGGGCACATTGCCATTGGCGCAGGTGGATGGGATGGGTGAGTGGTCGTGATGCAATTATGTCGCATTGGAGATGGCTAAGTTCTCGCGGTGGTGCGAGGTTAAGAGAGATGATCATCTACATGTACCTCTGCATTGCACAGAGAGTTCGGTTAGATTGCGATCACGACCACAGTAACAATACTTGTGGCGGTCGTTGATGGTATGCAAGGGATTCCATGACAGAGTGGCCGGATTGTAAGCGGCAGTTATGGCATTTGTCATTTGGGTGTGCTTTCGGAGACGCGACACAAGAACAAGGAATGGGTGTGACATGAGTATGCTACAACAAAGTGAACATGACGTCACCATTTTAATGTTAGTTTTATGTATATAACCTTTCAAATCTTCATGTTATGAAACACCAAAGTTTATTATATAGAAATTTCTTTTTTTACTACTTTTTTAATATATTATTTGCGGCTTACTACAACAAAGTGAACATATGATGATGTCACCCGCGAGGGCTTGGTACCGCGTCTACTTCAGGTTATCTATCACCAGAGCTAATTAAATGGAAGGTAGAGAAAAAAGGGGGAGGCGGGCTTACCTGTTGGCGTAATGTTGAGAACGATCAACATGTAAACGACGCACACGTTTAGTGAGAGTGAGCGGTGGGCGCACAAGTAGAGAGATCAAAACTGACTTGGTACTCACTGTGTTGCGGTCGGTGTTGACTCGTTTAACACGAAACACGTTCAGACATTAGGTGAGACCAATGGAAATACATTACCGAAAAGAAACAAGGAAAAAAAAGAAAAAAAAAAAATTTATTTTTTTATCATCGTTCGATAGACCCCAACCAACCAACCAACCAGCCAACCCCCCCATCTAAGCCTCAACCGTCGCCACTTCAACCTTCGCCTCTGGTACCACAACTGCCGACGCCCCGACGACGACTCCCCCTTGACTACTCGCGGCAATCAGCTTCGCATTTCCAACGACCGCCAAAATTTCGGCCAAACTTTGCTTCCATCCATTAAGCTTCACGCCGAGCTGCTCCCACTGCTCTCTCCCAAATACACGGTAGATACTCCTGTGGACTGTGACGGTCTCCGAGAGCTGGTTGATCCTTGCCTCGACGAGGCCGGCGCGGATGACATCAATGACCCACATCTCGACATCCTCACTGGGGACCTGTAGCTTCTCGGCAATAGCACTGTAAGCGAGCTCGCGGGAGACGTTGGAGGAACCAAGAGAGGCGAGGGAGAGAAGACGCATCTTCCGCACGTTATCTTCGTGGACAAGGGTAGGCTCGTCGGTGAAGAATTGCGTGTGTGAGGCGTAGAACTGCGTATAGGCCGCAAGGTCGCCGTTGAGGAAGACCGAAAGCAGATCATGCAGGGGGGTGCCCTTGAGAGTGTGAATCGGGTGCAGCGAGAGGAGGTCCTCAAAGGCAAAGAAGTTTTCGGTGCGGATCGCAATCAGGATCGCGCGACGGGCTTGGGTCGTTGCGTCCGCGGGGAGGGGCACGTTCGTCGGGTAAGTGGCCAGATATTTGAGAAGGAGCTCATAGGAGGGTTTACTGGAATTAGAAAGGTGAGCTGAGGGTGAGATCGTGTTATCATTTTCTCCTCCTCGTGCCCTTCCCCCTCAAAAATCAAATTATATTAAAAAGCGCAATAAAAAGTACACCATGGCTCGTCACCATGATTTGTTCTTTCTCGCCTCCCGTATCATCACACAAAATACTCGCACCAATCCTTCTCACCCCCAAGTCCC
>RBNI01003991.1:0-14825 GCA_003990745.1 Jimgerdemannia flammicorona
AAAAAAAAAAAAAAAAAAAAAAAAAAAAAAAAAAAATCAGAGTTCTGTCATCTGGTTATAACTGAGATAAGGAAACTCAGACTACTGAGGATGACACAAAGATTGGTAAACCCAGTGTTTATGATCTCTTCACCATTACAATATCATAAAAAGTTGAAGTGCTTCAGCCTATACATTAGTTCTGGAGGTGATTTGTTGGTGAGAAAGAGGGTTTCCTGGAGTTGTGATTGTATGCAATGGTGATATATGGGGAATGTAATATTATTATTTTTATTTATTTATTTTTACAATTGCTTATATTTGTTCCTGCTAATGTGTTGGTCTAGTAGAAGACATTGTCTTTGTAAGCTTTTCAATTTTTTTTTATTTTTTTCCATATTGTCTCATTGGTGTCTATCCCATGATGGTAATCTCAAAGATTGATACGTTAGAGTGATTCAATTCTTATATTTTCTCTGCGCAGCCAAGATACTCATTTCGGACAAGAAATGTGTGTATGGTCTCCTTATTCACATGTTTGTATTTATAATCTGCGGGCACCGTTATGTTTCAACAGGTGGTGTTATTTTGGTACCTATTATGCCTTGGCTCAAGTTCATCATTGATGTCAAAGCTGTAGTATTCTTCGTTGAAGTAATTATGGTCATATTCATCTTCGTCGCCAAAGGCAGAGGCCAGAAAGAAACGGTTCTGGGTATGGATCTTACAGGAGCGGTCATTTGATCAATTACTTAGAGCGAAATTGTCGTGATAAGCAGTCCACGATTTAATAAAGATCTTTTTTAAGCTTCCTAAAATAAATAACGGCGCGAAATTCAGTTGCACCTGCCAATTTGAGAACGTTAAATTTACCATAGTTACTATACAACCGAACTTGGGGGGATGGTGATTTCGCGACAGCATACTGGTGATTTCGTGAGGACGTATAAGATAGGACATGGCGATTTCGCGATGTGGAAGTCGTGAAGACGTGTGGACATGAAATATTGCAAGGGTTGTTTAGTACTATGTGGCATGTTCTCAGAAATTTTGTACCAATATTTATTTAAGTGAATTTAGACTATATGGTGGCAGGGAATTCTAATTATAGATGTCAATAATGGAGTCCTGCTATTAGACAGACTCGAACGGTATGCACGCAACACTGGTGAAACATTTGGCACATGATGTTGGTAAATAAATGTGGAAAAATGTCAACAAACACGCTTGGTTATGAATACAAGATCAATAATGCGGCGATACAGTTGAGCCATGTGACGGAACCGTGTGACTATCCGCCATTCCGAACAGGACAGTCGTCGGAGTCACAAATGATGCCAATTCAGAGATTGCACCATTAATTGTATACGTCACATGCTAAGATTGTGTGGACTATTATTATAGGTCGCAGCGCAATTCTAATAAGCCCTCGGAAGGTTTACCATATTGGCATCATAGAAATTACTGTCAAGGCTGTCGTTTGTAAGGCGCGAAATTGAATTACACTATACCGTCTTCTGCACCTCCAGCAAAGCTTTGGGACTTCAATAAAATTGTACTTTTTAATTTACAGTGAGTGCTTTACTTTGTTACGTCGAGTCCACAAGTCCGTCACTGAACACTGTGAATATGGTCATATGGCCCACGAAATACGCACGTGATTTTGGTTGAACCACAAACTAAAATGTGTGTAGGCTATCCCGCGAAGCTACACGGTATATTTATTTTCCAAGACAGGATTGGGAATTCTCACAGAGATTGGTTTGGCGTGTCCCAGAATGTTCGACTCGATGTCATCTCTAAATTACTTGCTTTGAACCAATTATTTGTTTTTGTAAACAAATATGTCCAGACCTAAAATTAGATCGTGCGAATGCTACGCCACGTCATATCAACGTCGGGCGATTTTGGTTCAAGCACTTGTGTGTTTGGTTCCTCTAGTATCGATCCATTACTATGTATCGCCCACTTCGAAAGGCATACCTGCTCCTACTACTCGTGGTTGCCATCGCTCTCGCCACTATCTCAAGTGCAACAACCACTGACGCACGCGTGGCAGCCCGCGCTGTGCTACTCCAGAAAACAATCTGGATCTATGGCGGTAACACTGGCCCAGATGGCCTACCACGAAATCTGTTGTCACGGCTGGATGTATCAGTGGGTTGGGAGACGTCGAATCCACCCTATGTCAACTATACCGCCGAAGGGGTCAGCACGGCTCCCGTCACAATGTTGGGCACCCTATTCCCCAGCGCAGACCAGACCGCCTTCTACTCTGTAGACGTGTTTGGACTCGGCGGGACATCTACTTTTGGAAAGTACGATATTGCCACCAGGGCATGGTACATGTTTTCAACAACGACTGGCCAGACAATACCGAATGCGTGAGTGATCGAATCGGGTTTTCCGAGAATCGCGGTGGGAGAACGGCCAAAAAGACACCGTTGACGTTACTTTTACATTACGAATCCTACAAATTAGTGGTCCTGCCGCCTACGACAACAAGGGCAACACCTGGGTCTGGGGCGGCAACTACCCCAAAAACGGGTATAACCGATGTCGGTAACATTATAGAGTTTAATTCGATTGGGTTAATGATTTTCAGAATACCATTGCGTCGCTTTTGACTCACTGTCCAAACCAACAACACAGTTGTCTACCTGTTCGACCACAGTCGGCAGGTCTGGAATACCATGCAGTCGTCCAGCCCCATCGTAACACGCGAATTTCACACCGCGAATCTGTTGCCGTGAGTTATGGACCCCGATTTTGGCACGGAAATAACCGAATGTTATTCTTCTCTTACCCCTTACCATACGTTTTTATTGATAGTAATGGTATGATCATCATCATCGGCGGCTTGTATCTAATTCAAAATGGCACACAATGGATTAATGTTTATGCTGATATGGCCGACACGCCGACCTACAAGTGTGTACCCTTGAGCTTTGTGAAGTTTCTTTTTTCTTTGACGGTTTACATAATATTTCGTATATAGTACATCATCTGGTGTTTGGAGAAACAACACAGCAAGCGGTTTCGTCCGACCGAGGAACATGCATACCGCCACTCTTTGTAATACGGTTTCATTTTGTGTATATGTCGTTTGCTTGAAATCAGTCTTGGCGCTGACTTCCTTCAACCGCATTCGTTACGACAGCCCCGGACGGCTATACCCTCATCATATACGGCGGCTCGGCCCCAGCTAACGTGACGGGTTCAATGATTCGCCCACAGACCGGGTATGATGAGACAACTCTAGGTGATGTGCAAGTACTAAATACGCAAAAATACACGTGGTCATCACCAAACACCACGGGCATTTCTCCGAGCGCCAGGTTTGGACACACCGCTGTCCAGGTCGGATGGCAAATGATTGTGATGGGGGGTAGGTGTTCTGGGGCAGGGTTCTGTACGGAAGATTCTGCCGAGACCTTTACTGACTATACCGTATATCATTCTAGGCTCCACTGGCGACAACTTTGCCATCTTACCCTCCAATGAAACCACCGTTCTCGATACCACCCAATGGTCTTGGTTAACCAACTACACTCCAACCATCTGGATTGACGTTTTCAATCAAACCCTCGATTTTGCCTCTCCAACCACGTCTACGTCCATCACGCTTACGTCTACGCCCATCTCCACGCCGCCGCCCATCTCCACGCTTACGTCACCCTCGATTGGGGTCATCACTGGTATTTCTGTCGGCGCTGTCGTCGCCCTCGCCGCTTTTATGGCTGTAATGTATCGTCTCTGGTGGAGACGAGACTTCGACAACCGCAACCGGCTTCCCGGTGGACCCAATAGTAACAGGGACAGTATACAACAAGTGCCGGTCAATTACTCTAATCCTAAACCGGACGACATTCCCCAATCAACGCAGGTCACGCCCTTTAATCCAACACAGGAAAAACCAATGTTCGTCACAATGCCGGGCAAGTCCTTTGATCCGATAAGGGACGATGGCTCAGGACTCCCGTTATTGAAGCTCGATGGGACGAAACCGGAAATTCTGGGGGTTAAACCTGACGAGACAAAATCGAAACATCCTAGGGTTAAACCCGATGAAATAAGACAAGAAACTCCGAGGAGTAAACCCGATGAGACGAGACCGGAATCTCCGGGGGATAAACCCGACGACACAGTCGAGCCGGAAGCGGGGTCGTCAAGCCTACAAGATTTAGGAGTGGATTTGGGATGAAATAGCGATAAACGGGTGGCCGTGGAAAATGCGATTTATGAGTCAAACTCAGTTCTTTAATTTATCATATTGCGAGGTGCCATTTTATCTAGGCTTGCATGAAGGACCTGCATTTCATGCTGCAATTGAATGTCATTAATCATTCCAGTTAAAACTGTGACATAACCATCCTTTGAGGAAATATTGGAAAAAAAACAAGCGACTCAAGTAAATCGCAACAATAGATGCCCATCCATGTACCGCTGTTTACTTTTCAATTATTCAAAAATCCGGCTGCGACAGCGAACAGCGTTAACAATAAATATCTTGCTCATTCATCGTCACTAAATTGCTAGACCTTCGGAGATGCTTCTCAAACATCGCCTCTGGATCAGAGTAGTCACGGTTAGATCTTTACAAATTATCCACCGCTGGCTTGATGGCGTGGTTGTGGATGGGCCAAATTATTCCACGTGCGATTGCATTGTATTTTTTTTTTTTTTTTTTTTTTGGTAAGTGATTGTCCGAAACGGTTTGTTTAACCGTGTCGGGTCCCCTCAAATTTGGCACCGATCACGAACTGTTTCATTTTCGTCCACCCATCTCTGAATATCGAAGTCATCTGCCAAAACATCACTTGGTCCCGCTCCCCTCTTTGTCCTCTTTCACGTCCTATGGTGGGCTATTTTGACTACACAATACTGCGCCCTTTCAACATTCGACGCTTAGTCCGAATACGGTCCGATTTTCGGAGAATTATTTTTAGAATGCTACAATTATTTTTGGAGCCATTACTAAATCTCCGCCTTCTCAAATAACACTCATCTTAGAGAATAATTACTGCTCATGGCAAAAGTAGAAAATATACAATAACTTAAAGAATATTACCACTAAATAATATTAAATTTAATGACAATTATAAAAATAATAATATAGTAATTTATATATATTATGATATATTGTTAGTATTTTAATACTAGTAAATCTATAAATAATTTTCAAAAGATAAATTAATAGAATTTCAATATACTTATAAATGATAATTAGATAAAAACAATAAATAATTTTTATTTTTTTTTATTAAATAATTTTTTTTTTAATTATAAATATATATATTTTTATAAAACTAATAAATAAGTTACTTATAAAGAAATTAGATTTAATATTAAAATACTAATTAAATATATTTATTATATATATAGTTAACTTTTAGTTAATAAGTATATAAATTTCAATAACTTATATATAATTATAAAAAATATTAATAAATATTATTAGTATAATAACTCAATATATATTACATATTTCATCAATTTTATATTATTTATTAATAATATATAAAATATACAATTTATGTAACTTTAATAAAATGATTCTCTTTTTATTATAAAGATTATAAACTCTGTTAGTACTAAGTAGCAAAAACTATAATATATAATATATCTTTAATATATATTATAATATTTACTATACTGATAAATTAGAGTATAAATATAAGTCAAAGTTAGCCTAATAATATAGATATACTAATAATAAGTATTCCAACAATGATGGAAGCAGTATAAATTCTATACTATAATACTATAAATAATTACTATACATTATAAGAGATTATTTTCATATTTTTAAATATTGTAATGGTAATCTCAGAATAATGACATCAGCACAGGAGACAGCCTTTCCTTGCAAAGCCATCAGATCAGAGCATAAGAAGATTATACAGCATATGAGATGAGTAATAATGACCAACTGTGAGTCATTGTGATCACAGTATAAGCATCCTAAAGAATATAAAAGAAGGATCAAAGAACTGCAGTAGCAGCAACCAACAAGAACCACTAATCCCAAAATAGCTCAAAGACTTACCACAAATGAAATGCCTGCTGCCTGCCAAATCTCAAGGTTAAGAAACCATCAAGGCACCTTGGTTGAAGAAAGGATGTTCCAAGACATCAGAAGAGCCATGGAGACCTACTCAAGAAGGACTCCTAGTGTCAATCTGGGTACTGCAGACTCTTATTACTTCATTCTCTACTACCACAAAATGGAAACAAGAATCACCATTGCTACCGAATGCCTCCAAATATAGCAGAAGTACAAATAGAAAACCTTCTCTACTGGGAGTTTCCACAGGCCAGCACCCAAGAGCTACAAGATACCACTTCTATAGATATATACAAAATAAGGACAGCTAAGAAGATCTATCAGATCTTCAGATATGCATCATGGTTGATCCCCAACTTGGAGTATGTTAGAGTCTCAGATTTTAGAGACCTATCATCCCACCATATCAATGCACTAGAAGCCAGGGTGGCTACAGAAGTCTAGTCCACTATCACCCTCAACAGTGAAGAAGTAGAAGACTTCTGGCACCCCATCCTTCAGGACAACCCAGACCAATTCCTACAAGGATTGATCTCAGTATTCCAAGGCCCAAGCATCCGGGTTAGATCTCTCCAAGACCCCACATTTATTCCTTATTTTGTGGAAGAGAACCTCATAGACTGGAGAGCTCCAGATCTTGTTCCTAATTTCCCCCCCACAGCCGAACATGATGATGTCATCAGCGATGATGTCATCCCATGTGATATATTCGAAACATGCGAATTCATGGATCTTATCTCCTTCAGTGATGATGATGATGATGATGATGAAGCCCCCATGATCCTGAACTTTCTGCTCTAAGTCCTTTGTTATGCTGAATAATGCCAGTACCGGTATTTTCATGTAACACTGGATAATACCAGCACTGGTATTCTGAGGTGATGCAAAATTGTTCCAGCACTGGCATTTTGATGTAATACTAAATAATGCCAGCATCATGAACCTGTACAACCATCAGTACTGACTCTGGAACTTAGTAGTTTTAGTTATTGGAATTTATATTTAGCTTTATATCTTAGCAACCATTGAATTATATTTTGTATAAATACTCCTCTTATTTCCTCTGAAATAAAGTCAGTTCTTCTCAGTCAAGTACAATATACATACTTCCTTGCAAGCAATCTAAGAGATAACAAGACAGTTAAAGATAAGAAGTTTGAGGACTATAAGAACTTGGGAAGGCACTTCAATAAGAACTTGCTTATAACAAACTTGAGTTAGTCTAAGAGATACATCTTGAAGAGAATCTGGTGTATTTGAAGGACTCAACAACCACTATGTGACAATATATAAATAATATTTATAATACTATGATAGTTTATAAAATATAAAAAAACTCTATATATATAATCATTATATATAAATAAATAGAGAAAAATATAATAAATTTTTAGTATTTCTTAGTTATAGTCTATTTTTATATCTTTTTCTCTAGTCTTTTCTTATCTTTTCTTGAATATTTTACAATATTCTAGTATCTTCTAAATACTTAATAATCCTTTCTTAGTACTAAGACTTTACTAGAATATTCTTGTCTTATTTAAGTACTAAGTACCTTATCTTAGCTAGATATAGAATCTTTTGGAATATTATAGAATTCTATTAGTTATCTTTGCCAAGAATCTATTTCTTGGCTTTTCTTTTTATTTCTAAGATCCTTTCAGATTCTTCTTTTAGATCTATATAAATATCCTTATCTTCTATTTAAATAAAGAATAGCTTATTTTTTTCAGAAATCTTTCAAGATCTTTTAAATCTATAAGTATCTTTTTAAGTTACTTTAGGCCCACCTTGTAATGGTTCTAGTTTCTTTAAGAGAAAGTGGTTAAATCTGATAGTTCTAGTGGGCCTAAAGTAGCTTAAAGAGATACTTATAGGTTCAAGTATTCTTGAAGAAATTCTGAAAGAAATATTCTGAACTTTATTCAAGTAGAGAATAAGGATATTTATATAAGATCCAAAAGAAGGATCTGAAAGTATTTTAGAAAAGAAAAAAAAAGTCAAGAAATAGATTCTTAGCAAAGATAACTAATAAAATTCTATAATGTTCCAAAAGATTCTATAACTAGCTAAGAGTACTTAGTACTGAGAAAAGATAAGAGTATTCTAATAATGTCTTGATACCAAGAGAATATTTCTCGATATTTCTCGATATTGGAATATAGTAGAATATTTAAGAAAGGATAAGAAAAGACTAGAGGACAGATGCAAAAAAGTGCTAAGACTAATATATAACTATAAAATTATTATATCCTATTATATATCTCTCTTCTTAAGAATCAATATCCTCATTGAGTTCTTAAGTTATATAAGACCAATATACTTAACTAAAATTTCTCAAACTTATATCAGTATATTGATAAGAACTAATTATCCTTATATAGAGCAGAGGGTCTATTACCAGACTAACTACCTGAGAATATTGAGCAGTCCTTCTCTACTATCTTACTAGTTACAAGATTTAGTAGGTAATCTTCCAAGTCCCCTTTTCTCTATTATTACTCTCTCTATCTTGAGTTAATTTGCTGTACCTATAAGAGCATAGTGGGAAGGAGGTAATAGTATTGAGTTGCCCCTTTATCTATATCAGATGGGCATCTTCTATACTTTTTAATAATTTCTAATATCTTCAGCTATATCTAGAATATACTTATTTTGGTATGATGCCTTCTTTCTTTTGCTGTTATCAATAAGATATTGTCTGATATGTCATAGACTATATATAGAGTCAGCCAATCTTGAGTATCAAGTATTAGTAATAATTATCTATAGATTCTCAGTATCTGTAGTGGGGTCCTCTGAGCTTTGGCAAGCTTCCTGGTGAGTACAGTTCTAGTATAGGTAACTGTTTTTAGTGAAGTCAGATTGGGAGGAGATATGACTGTTACAGATAGGCAGAAGGACAATAATGGTGAACCAGTAGGGTGCCAGGCTGAGAGCAGTTATTGGGGTTAAGGCAGGTATTATCTCAGTAGAGTCTTTTGATTGACTGATAGAGGGTAAGGTAGTGCAGAGACCAGTGTCCTGGCTATATCCAACTGGAACCAGAAGCTGACATGGCAATGTAATTGAGGCCTGCAGATTTGGAAAGTGGGATCTCCCTTATTTGGCAGTATCTAACTGGAACCAGAAACTGATATAGTAATATAATCAAGGTCTGCAGGCTTGGAGAGTGGGAGTGAGGCTTTTTTAAGCCTTTGTCTATATATTAGTCCTTTTGAGGAGATCTTGTATATAAGTCCTTTACTCATCTACTCTGAATCTATTCTGTCTTCTGTTGGCTAATTGTGGGGTTTTTTTTTACCTTAGGCCTTTTGTTTGGAGTTTGGGTGGCTATTTCTTATTCAGTTTCAGTATTACTAGATCTGATATATAGGTGTGCTCTCATATATAGTTATGATGATTCAGTCCTAGTGAATAGACAAGTTTAGTCTATATAGTAGAAGTTGGTATATCTGATATATATAGTGAGAATGGTGAGACTGTAGAATAATTCAATAGTCTAAATTAATGATAGAGTAATGTCTAGTGGATAGTGGGAAAGGGATTTGATCTATATAGTCTAGATTCTCTTCTAATAAAATCTACAGAACTCTGAGTTCATAAAACAAAAAAGACTAACTAACTGAGAGAGGTTCAAACTCAGCTAGTAGTTTCATTTCAGTATACTTCTTATTTACTAGATTATTGATTCCAAGATCTCAAAGTGAACTTCTGATATTTAAGATACTGGTTATTACTGTAGATCATCAATAATCCAAGGAAGTCACTACAGAGATTAGGTAATATATTTTATCTCAAATTCTTGGACTAGGTCTTAAGAGTTCTTGAGATTAATCAGTAGTTCCCAGATAGCATTATATTTAGGATAGTCCATCTACTTGATCTGATATTTAGAACAATAGTAGTGGATTCATTTGTCAAGAATTTTCTCAACTTTATACTTAATATGATCTTTAATAATTATAGAAGTAGATGGCTTGAAAATTTGACCAGAGTAAGGTGATGACTAATTCTAGGTCTTGAGGTGTAATATATGAAAGACTGGATGTACTCTCATGGTTTCAGGTAGCTTGAGATGATAGGAGGATATAGAGACTTATTTAGTAATCTCAAAGAGTCTAATAAACTTAGGTTGGAATTTGTTTGACAGATGGTTAACTTGAGATTATATCTTGAGGTTTTCAGTAGACAGTAGGACTTAATCACTAATAGTGTAGGTAACATCATAATGTTTTCTGTCAGCATACTTAGCTTGATGCTGTTGAACTTTCTAGAGGTTCACAGTAGCAATCTTGAGTAGGTTATCCATCTTATCTGTAAAATTCTTGGTAGTAGAGACTTGTATTAGACTATTTTTTTTTAAAAGAGACTAGACTTGCAGGGGTCTCAGAATCTTGACTATAGAGTAGCCAAAAAGGAAAAAGACTAATAGATAATTAGATAATATTATTATATATATATAAATTCTATATAAGTCAAGTAATAATCCCAATTATCTTACTCATAAAAATATAGTTCTGAGCATTTGTTTGAGAGTTCTGTTTATACACTCAGTTTGTCCATCAGTTTGTAGATGAAAGACAGTAGATATGATCAATTGGGTTTCCAAAGTTTTGAAGAGAGTTTGCTAAAAGTAACTAGTAAACTTGGAGTCATAGTTACTGACAATTACTCATAGTAGATCATAGTGATAGAAGATAGACTTAAGCAATCTCAGATGCAGTAGCATTAATAGTAGTTGGTTCAGCAACTATAGTTTTGGTCAGGCAGTCAATAAATATAATAATAGTATTAGTATCAGATTAGATTCATAGTAGTTGAGTTATAAAGTCTATTGTAACTATTCAAATTTCTTAGTCAGAATTGGTAGTAGTTATAGTAAACTAACCAGTGCTTAGTTGGTAGACTTGATATACTAACAGAGATCATAGCTAGAAATATAGTTTTTGATTTTCTTGACCATATTTGACCAATAGTAGTAGTATTGAATATTCTTAATAGTTTTCTTATAGTATCTTGTAGCATAGATTTATGTTATCAGATAGATAGACTTTGTCTTAATGGTAGATCAGATTTTCTTTAATAGTATATATATTCTTGAGCTTATTTGAGAAAACTTTAATAATGATAGTTTCTTCTTTATAAACTTGTCTAATTTGGTCTAGAAATTCTGATACCAAGATGACTTGTATAATTGTAGTAAGGTCAGGGTATCTAGATAAGACATCTGATACTATAAGTATTTTGACAGACTTGTAGATAATTGTTAAATTAAAGATTTGAAGCTTTAGACTCCACTTGACTTATAGATATGATAGAGTAGGTTGGATATTGATGTTTTTGAGAGATTGATGATTAGTAATGACATTAAACTCAATACCATCTAAATAGCATTACTAGTAGTCTAGTATATATATTATTACCAGTAGCTCCTTCTTTTAAGTAGTTACTTGTGAGACTCAAAGGTAATAGGGCAATATTCTTTACTATTATCTTATAACAGGACTGCTCCAATAGTGAAATTTGATATATCAGTAGTGATGATAAATTTCAGACTTGAATCTGCATTATACAGAACTAGAGTATGGATCAGATAGTTCTTGAGTTCTTGGAAGACTTGTTGATAAAAGAGGTTCCAGATATAAGATATATAGTGATCAGAGTGAGAGGCCTTCTTTATGAGATTAGTCAGCAACTCAGTAATACCAGAAAAGTTTCTAATAAAGCAACAGTAGTAGTTAGCTAGACTAAGAAAGAATCAGAGTTTAGTAAGGTTTGATGAAATAGACCATTCTTGAATTACCTCTATATTGTATAGATCTACTTAAATTCTTTATACAGAGATAATATAACTAAGATATTTGACTTGTTCTATGAAGAATTCATACTTTTTGAGCTTTGTATATAGTTTATATTTTCACAAAATTTTCAGAACAACTTAGGTATATCTGAGGTATTCTACTTTAGTTATACTAAAGATCAAGATATCATCAAGATATACTAATAAGAAGATAAATAGTTCATCCTTGAATATCTTATTTATAAGAGTTTGAAATATAGTAAATACATTAGTAAGACTAAATACTAGGACTAGAAATTCATAGAGTTTAAAGAGGATTATAAATACAGTCTTGAGAATGTCTTCTAACTTGATGCATATTTGGTAGTAATTCAATATAAGGTCCAGCTTGGTGAAGTACTTAGGCATTTTTGAGAGTATCCAAAATTTGGTCAATTAAGGATAGTGGATATTAGTTCTTAACTATAAGCCTGTTAAGTATATAATAGTCTATATATATTTACAGAGTACCATCTTTCTTCTTGATAAATAGAACTGATGAGCCATAGGGAATTTACTTGGTTGAATGGCTCCTTATATGTATAAGTAACTCTTCTAGTTCTTTCTTGACTACTTCAATTTTGAGAGGTGATATGTAGTATATGTATTTCTTAGATAGTATAGCTTCTGGGGTCAGTTTTATTTCATGATCAACTTCTCATATAGAGAGTAGATCAGGTAGCTTGTCTGGAAAGATATCCTTGAATTCTTCAAGAAATAACTTGATACTTTTATTGATTGATAGCTTCTTATCTTATTTCTTAAGATGAATAATTATAATAAAGATATATACTGTCTTCTTAAGTACTTTCTTATACTATATTGCTGACAGTATTATAATCTGGATTTTGTTTATAGGCTTGTCTATCTTAATAGTAATATTGACTCCTTCTTGAAGTAGAGTAACTTCATTCTTACACCAATTAATATTTGGATTATGTTTAGTAAGCCAGGGTTTTCCTAAGATTAAATTATAATCTTCTAGTAGTATAACATTGAAGTCTACTCATTCTCATTATTTCTAAATCTTGATAGGTAGTTTGGCTGCTATTAACTCAATAAGATATAGTATACCATCTACAGTAACTATGCTATTATTCTTAGATATGGATTTAGTGAGAATCTTGAGATTTCCAATAAGGTTCTGGTTGATGAAGTTTTCTATAGTTCTACTGTCTATAAGTACTTGAACTTCTTTCTCATTGACTAGACCTTTGGAAATGAGTATAGCTTGAGCTTAGTTTTCAGTAAGACTACTACTTAATCAGTACTACTGAAATCTCTCTGGTCTTACTTAGTTTTGGATAGTTCTTAAACTCTGTAACCTTGGGTTAACTGGGTTTTTCTAAGATTATTTATACTACTTAGTCTCTTTTCTTAACTATATAGTCTTGATCCTTTTAATTGACAAGTAAGACTTGAACTTATCCTTGATAGTCTGAATTAATAATACTAGTATTAATATCTAAATAATGTTTGATACTGAGTTCTAATTATGGTGCAATTCTGACATAATGTCCTTCAGGACATTAGACTGCAATTCCAGTAGGTACTAGAGTTCAATCTTTGATTGAAATAGTGACTTATCTGATAGAGTATAGGTCAAGACCAATGGCTCCTTCTGATTAATATTGAGAGATCTGGGTTTTTGAATATAGCTTCTTAATTTGTGTTTAGATTGACTGATAGTAGAATTAATAGATATGTTTTTGGACAATATAGTAACTAGTCTTGAGGATTCTCTAGTCTTCTTAGGATATTTGGTTGTAATATATCCTATTTTATAATAAAGAAATAAGCTCTAGATTTCTTTAGATGATTTTTCTTCTGGGATAAGCTTGGTATTTTTCTTATTCATAGTATCTAGATCCATTAGTGCTGAACCAACTACTTTAGATTAGTTCTTGTGATAGTTCTCAAAATAGTTCTTTTTATAGTATTCTGATTTAAAGTAATTACTAAAAGTAATGATATCAAACCTATTGATAATTCTCATAGCTTTATTGAGAATCTGTAACTCTTCTAGCTTGATCTTGACTTATACATATATTTCCTTTCAGGCCTAAGATATAGCAATCTATCTTTTTATCTTCAGATATTACTAATAGTTTAAGTAGAATTAATAAGAATTGTATATTGTAACTTTGTACAGACTTGAGTTACTTAACATTTGCTAGCTTATCTCTGGCTAGCTTAGTAGTATTAGCAGACTTGAACTACTAGTTAGTGCTCCGAATGAGTCAGTTTGAACCAGTTCAAATTCATCATATGATCAATTTGAACTAATTAGGATCAGTTTGAATTCATCACATAATTAATTCAAATTAGTTTGAATTGTGACTGCTCTGATTCAAATCTCTAAATTGGTGATTCGAATTACTGAATTTAAATTATCAAATTCAAATCACTGAATTCAAATTACTAAATTCAAATCATCCGATTCAAATTGTCAGATTCAAATTATCAGATTTGAATTTGCTAAATTTGAATTCTTGATTTGAATTACTGAATTTGAATCTCTAAATTTAAATCAGGGTTTGAATTATCTGATTTAAATTCTGTGATAAATCAAATTTACCATGTGATTCATTTACATACATAAACAGAGAAAAATATTCTCAGATACATATATGAGCATATATATACAAACACAACCACCAACACATATGTGTATACATATACGTACACACACATATATATACACTATGTCAACATCAATATCAATAGATCAGTCATCAGTATTTTCCAATACTGGTAATACTTCAAGTCAGACTTCCTTGAATAATATTCAGCCTTTCTTAAATAATATTCTGGACTATGCTCCTCATTCTGAAGTTTGGCAACACTGTATCAAAACTGGAGAAAATGAAGTTACTTATAAATATTGTAGGTTTTTTTTTTTTTTAAAAAATATAGACAGAAATATAAAATACATAA
>RBNI01003992.1:0-14823 GCA_003990745.1 Jimgerdemannia flammicorona
GCTCAGTTCTACCATTAGCCATCATATCTGGATTTTTTTCTAGATTAGCAGTTCCCTCTCCATCAACAGTCCTGCTCTTCCCAGCTCCTACTCCCCCAGCCCTATTGCTATCACTACTATAGACCCCCCTGCTAGGTCCTACAGCTCTCTCTTTCCTCTTACCCTTTTGTAGCCATCTCTCTAATTTAGTTGCCAGATGCCCTACCTTGATCTTATCAGTAAAACTCATCCTTTCAGACCCCTGTTGACTAGACCCATCTCTACTACCTCTTTATCTACCAGAGAGAGTATCTAATAGACTTCTGCCTAATCTATAACTCCTTCTCACATGCTGTCAGTTGAACATACTAGGGCTGCCCTACTCAGCACACTCTTTAAAATACTTATTAGTCACTATATTATTAGTATCTTTTCTTCAAAAATAATATTGAAAGTATTGACAAAAGTTTATATAATCTGAATTATACTAGAAAAAGATGAGAATTTATAAATCTCTGATAAATATACTTAGAATTAAATTATTTTTCCATGATGTAGTAGATATTACTCTTGACTACTTTTGGTAATATATAGTTGGACCTCAGTTATTGGAAGTAATTAGAAGATCTAAGACTATCTGGATCAGACATCTTAGCTATACTCAACTAAAACTGAAAGCTGATATAGTAATACAATTGAGGTCTACAGACTTGAGTAGTGAGATATTGGAGATCTCCTCTCACCTTATATAAGTTTTCTACTCATCTCATTGAGGAGAACTAGGTCCTATTTACTGTTTTATACTTTGAAGGAGATTTTTCTTTGCTTGTTACTTTACTTAGAGTAGTGAAGACTATATATTAGCTTAGATATAGTCTTATATATATATTGGAATTTCAGGTATATATTTTTGATCATTAGTATATAGTTGTTTACTCTCTAGTAGTAAGAAGAGTATAGTATACATAATGAGGTATAGACTACTATAAGCTCTACTGCACTTAGTATAATTGAGCTACTGGACAATAACTAGTCTAGGTTTAATAAGAGTATAGTACTTAAGGAATGATAGAAGAGAGTTTTGGTCTATATAGTTTAGGCTTTCTTCTAATTAAAATTTGTAGAACTTTGAGTCTATAAAAAAAAAAAAAAAAAAGTTTAAGTCTCATCTTAGTAATCTAATAATAAGATCAGATAGATATTGTAACATACCTGGCTCAATGGAGGCAAATTACAATATTGGGAGTTGGTGTAGTTTGGCTTGAGCCCTTAGTTACTTTGTCAAAAAGCAACAAAATGTTCTAAGATTCTTGAGGTCCTTGGTGTTTAGTGGTATAATAGTCAAAGCTGGATATCTGTGAGCAATTTGTGTATCAATTTCCTAATTGGGATAGTTCTCTGGGTGTAGTAGCAATTTGTGAATGGATTTCCTTCTTAGATCAACTGGGAATTGGTAGAATTTTATATATAGTACAATAATCTCCAAAAGTATGTAATTTCTGGCATAATGATCTTGTATCTAAAAGTATGCAATTTCTGAGTGATGATTTTATATAGTATAGGTTCCTTATATAGAGCAGTCTGGTAATTTGGCAGATAATGCAATTTAGTATAGTTTCTTCTTACTGGGAATTATACTGATAGCAGATTCTTCTCAGGCTCACTAGGAATAATAAATAACTTAGATATTATAGATAATTTAGATAACTCAGATAACTCAGATAACTCTGATGTTATGGATTCTTTCTGAATCAGTGGACTTCTGGAAATAACTCAGATGGTATAGATAATTCAGATAACTTGGATAACTCAGATAACTCTGATGTCATGGATTCTTCCTGAATTAGCAGGCTTCTGGAAATAACTTGAATAGTATGAATTCTTCCTGAATTGGTGGCTTTAACTGGGAATGTAGATAACTTGAAAATGGTAGCTTCAACTGGGAAAGAGTCTCTTGGCAAAGTTACATTAAAGACTAGCTTCATTTGTATGAATAGATTTACTACAAAGTTATATCAGAAACTGGCTTGAGTAAGGTGGCTTTCTCTTAGACTTTCTGGGAATATAGATAACTTAGAAATGGTGGTGAAGTCCTTCACTTGAACTTGGCAGCAAACTCAGATTCTTCAGGCTTATCTGGCAAGTGAACCAAAAATGTAACAAACTCTTCTTTATATTAGAAAGTAGACCAGAGTGGGAATAAGCTCACAATCTCCTAGTAGTGGCTATAGAGTTCCTCTTGAAGTGTGGTAGGCAGACTTATCTTTTACTTTAAATTCAGACTCTTCTCTTCTGACTAGTCTGGTAAGCATACCAATAATTCCAAAGGCAGTGAAGTTCTTCACTTGAACTTGGTGGCAAAATCAGTTTTGTATTGAAAAGTAGACCAGAGTAGAAAGAGGACCAATGCTCAATCTTTAGAGACTTCTTTGGTATTTGTATTTCAGACTGAGGTTTATTCACTCTTGTCTTTGGGGTATTTTATACAGTTATGGTTGCTATGGATTACTATGTTGCTAACTATAGATTGTTAACTATAATAAGTATTTCTTGAGAGTACAGTGTATCTTGAGGGTACAGTATATCTTGAGAGTATAGTATATCTAGAGAGTATAGGTAAATATACTGTTTCTGATATCTCTGGCTAAATATACAGGTTAGTGCAGTAAAGCAGTCTTGGTTGCTTAGTGTACTAGATATAGTATGTGGCTAATTTATGATTTTGGCAGTACCATTCTGTTGCTCATCACATCAGCTCCCACTAAAGGATGGTCTGCCCTCAGACAATCCTTTAGTCATTATTCCAATATGTATAAGCATCTTCTATATCAATACTTGAATCAGTATCTTCATTTGGATCAAAGTCACTCCACTTAACAGATTCTTCTTCCTCTGGGAATAGGATTTCAACATAGTTAATGATACTCCAGTAGATAGTAGGATTAAGAGCTAGGATATCTTCTCCCAAATTGTAGATCTTGAGGGTCCTTCTTTCTGGCTTTTTGGTCTGGTTTTTTCAGATCTGACTTCAGTTATCTCCTCTCTTCAAAGTGTGGATTACATCATAACTGAGATGAATCTTCTGATATCTGCAGTCTCAGCAGTCTGAGTGTCTTCCATGGTTGCAATATTCTATTGCTTGAAAATGATGTTCCCAGTTATTAATCTCTTATTGTCTCAGGAATCAGTATCCATCTTAGTTGTAAGTTTGGGAAAGGGTGGACAATGGATATATTTCTGTTCAGGTAAAGAAGCCTTGTCCTCTGAATTGACTTTGTAGCTTGGTGGTGACCTCTTGGAAGATAGTTGACTGTGTAACTATATTCAGAGATTCTGGTCTCTAGGGCCTCTGTTTCTCCTATTGGTCTAGTAGATGGCACTGATAGCAGTAGTCTCAGAGAGAGTGGAAGACTATTTGGTATGGACATCTTCCTAGCTGAAAAGTCTTTTCTTGGTGAGTTTCTTTCTTGGAGATAATAGTGATTATGCTGAGTCCTTCTTCTATATTCCAAGAGTCATTGTCTTCAGGTGATGTCCAGTAAGGGTTATCTTAGGGAATGAGTTCAGGAATCTCTTCTTCTTTAGGTGCTTCTTGTTCAGAAACTTCTTGGTCAGGAGCTTCTTCTTTCTCATATGATTCTTGACCCCAAATTGCTTATATCTCTGCAGCTTTGGTTGCAGGTATTTCTGGAACATGTCTGCATTTCTTCTTCTTCTTTCTGCACTCTAGGCAGGCTGTACCAGGCAATTTCCTTGTCCCAATGATCTTGGAGGAGTGCTTGGGGCACTTATATCTCTTGAGGCAGATGGGATATCCTTTGATTTCTCCTGCAATGGCTCTGATGGTAATGGGGACAGTATTCTTGGCCCATACATTATCTTCTGGTCTGTCATCCATCAGGTTAATTTGGAAATTGAGTCTGGGATCATTTCCATCTTTAGATTCTTCTTCCTCTTCTGTAGTAGATTTTTTACTATTAGTATATTCTTCCTAAATAGTAACCTTCTTCTTCTTCTTTGATTGTTCATAGCTGGTCATCTTAACTTTATACTTCTTGCCTCAGTAGTCAAACTTGAGTACTTGTTGACTGATATCAATAACTACATTCATTTCCTTCATCCAGTTGGTGCTAAGGATCATATCATAGATGATAGCTTTAGTGACAATAGCTTTTGGGATGAAGAACTGAATGTGTCTGAGGGAGATGGTGATGTTTCATACTTCTCCAAGAGGTTGAGTTTGGGCTCTATCTGCTACTATGATACTGAGGTTGGATGGTCCATCAATGGGCTATTAGAGGGTGTTCAGGAATTATTTGGCAATGATACAGACAGCTACTTCTGTATCTATGAGAATTTTTGCTTTTGTCCTTCAATGTCTCTATATAAGTAGGTACTGACATATCTCTCTGCAGCCTGGATAGATGTGGGGGCTGGCTCTTACTGTAAGATGGAGACTCAGCTAATGCTGGACCTAGTGGTTCTCAGCAATTTATTTTGGACTCTAGCTAGTGTCAGTTGCAGGAACTACAGAAGAGAGACTTCTATCTTGGCTTCTTGAATCTTCTGCCAGGCTTCATTATAGATATCTCTGGGCATGGTCTTTGGGGTGTACTTCTTCTTGGGCTTTGGGGCAGCAGGTTCCCATTCTTCTTATTCCATTTCTTCATCTTCTGGTGGCAGCTCATTTGTCTTAGGGACAAAAGGTGAGGGGGTTTGGGGAGGTGTCTCTACCTTCTCCTCTTCATGTTCTTTGTCTTCTTCTTAGATGATTCTTCTGCTAATATTCCTGGATAATCTTCCTATAGGTCTCTTCTTTTTTTCTGCTGAATAGACTGTTTTTCAGATGATAATCTTGATAGGGTACAAATCTAGGTTACTATAATCTTT
This sequence comes from Jimgerdemannia flammicorona, assembly GCA_003990745.1. Taxonomy (NCBI): domain Eukaryota; kingdom Fungi; phylum Mucoromycota; class Endogonomycetes; order Endogonales; family Endogonaceae; genus Jimgerdemannia; species Jimgerdemannia flammicorona. The sequence goes on from RBNI01003992.1 coordinate 4,870, forward strand.
ACTGTTGCTTGCTTCCTCGAAATCTTTGACAGGATGGGCTTCAGTCTTCTTGTACTGAGTGTCATTCCTTCAGTTTGATGGTTCTGAGTCCCTTTGGTCACTTCTTTTGTTGTTATATTCAGTAGCATAGTGTCTGAATTATCCACAGTAGAAGTATTGGACTTGGACTCTGTCTCAGACAGGATATCTTCTTTCTTCTTACTGATAGCTTCTGTTATCTCTGGGTGGATAACCTTGGCTCCTCTGTGGTGGATATCCTCTGTTGTCTTGGTAGCTCTGATTTTCACATATGGTGAGTTTTTCAATCTGTCCAACCAATCAGTCCAACTTGGAGCTAAGGTCTTGGATTTAACTTCTATCCTTCTTTTCTTCTTTATCTGGCCTTCTTTCTTTAGATCTCTCTTATTCTTAGAGGAGTCCTTATAGGGCTTTGACCAGGATGTCTTCTTTATCTTATTTCTTGTCATAGTCACTCCAGATAGTTTCTTGTCTGACATCAAAGAATTCTTAGGCTACATCTACTTGCTCTTCAGACCTTCTAATGTCTAGGGTGTAGACATACTGAGTAATGTTCAGAGAAATCCCATTCATGAAGGTCATTGGATCTATAATGTCCTGGTTGGTGACATTAAACCCAGCTGTATACATTCTCCTCTGAATTCTTGTGAAGAAGGCTCTGAGTGATTCTCTAAGGTTCATCTTCATCTTCATGATAAATTCTTGGGCCTAGTGGTGGGTTTCATTTTCTGTATATTTTTTGATAAGCCAGTAGACCATGGCTATATACTCCAGCTTATAAGATGCTGCTGCTTATATCTGTCTCACTAGTTCTGAATGGGGGTCATTTGCTGTTTAGTAGAAAATTCCTCTGGCTGGTTCCCTGAGCTGGGCCTTGTAGATGGTAATTTTTCTTTCATCTGAGAGATTTCTCAGGGCTGCAATTCCTTCAATTATATCAAGGAATTCTCTAGGGTCTTCCTCTGGATATCCTGCAAATATTGGTAATGAGGTGGCCATTTTGTTGTTACTTTCTTCTAATTCTGATTCTGGTACAGATTCTAATTCTGATTTACTTTCTGAGCTATCACTGGAGATGAAGGTGCTTGGGTATCCTGAGGATAGTATTCTGGATCTTGGATGAAGTAGAATGAGTTTAGGTATTCTTGTGGGAGCTACTTCCAATTTTGCAAGAGCTGGTGGTAAAAGTTCTATGGGTGAGATTGGTGGGACTAGTATGGGGTATCTGTCTGTAAGATCTTGGGCTTATATAATAAGATCTTCTAGTTCTTGTACAAGTTCTTCAAAATCTCCAATAGGGCCACCTGTGTTATCTGGTTGATCTGATTGAGGATTTCAGACTGTACTGGCTTCTGATTCTGATTGGGATTCTTCTGATGCTAGATAGTTGGCAAGTCTTGAGGTAATTACTTCTCTTCCTGTCCAAATGCTAGTGATAACTGATTCTCCTGTAGTGGCAGAGATTGATATTGTATCAAATGTATCCAGTTTGACTGTGGGTTCTTATAAGCTAAAAAGTCACATCAATTTTGTAATCTTCCTAGTTGAGCTCCCAAATGTAATATGTCTGGCTCAATAGAGGTAAATTACAAGATTGGAGATTGATGTAGTTTGGCTTAAGCCCCCAGTTACTTTATCAAAAAGCAATAAAATGTTCTAAGATTCCTGAGATCCTTGGTATTTAGTAGTATAATAGTCAAAGCTAGATATCTGCAAGTAATTTGTGTGCCGATTTCCTAATTGGGATGGTTCTCTAGATATAGTGGCAATTTATAAATGGGTTTCTTTCTTGGGTCAACTGGAAATTGGTAGAATTTTATATATAGTATGACAATCTCCAAAAGTATGCAATTTCTGGCATGATGATCTTGTGTCTAAAAGTATATGATTTCTGGGTGATGATCTTATATAGCATAGGTTTCTTATGTAAAGCAGTCTGATAATTTGGCAGATAATGTGATTTGACATAGTTTCTTCTTACTGAGAATTATACTGGCAGCAGATTCTTCTTAGGCTCACTGGGAACAATAAATAACTCAGATATTGCAGATAATTCAGATAACTCAGATAACTTAGATAACCCTGATGTTACAGATTCTTTCTAAATTAGCAGGCTTCTGGAAATAACTTGGATAGCACAGATAATTCAGATAACTTGGATAACTCAGATAACTCTAATGTTGCAGATTCTTTCTGAATCAGCAGACTTCTGGAAATAACTTAGATGGTGTGGATTCTTCCTGAATTGGTGACTTCAACTGGGAATGTGGATAACTCAAAAATAGTAGCTTCAACTGGAAAAGAGTCTCTTGGCAAAGTTACATTAAAGACTGGCTTGTTTGTGCAAATAGATTCACTGCAAAGTTGTGTCAGAAACTGGCTTAAGCAAGACAGCTTTCTCTTAGACTTTCTGGGAATATAGATAACTTGAAAACAGTGGTGAAGTCCTTTACTTAAACTTGGCAGCAAACTTGGATTCCTCAGGCTTATCTGGCAAGCAAACCAAAAATATAACAAACTCTTCTTTGTATCAGAAAGTGGACTAGAGTGGGAATAAGCTCACAATCTCCTAGCAGTGACTGTAGAGTTCCTCTTGAAGTATAGTAGGCAGACTTGTCTTTTGCTTTAAATTTGAACTCTTCTCTTCTGGCTTAGTCTGGCAAGTGTACCAATAATTCCAAAGACAGTGAAGTTCTTCACTTGAACTTAGCAGCAAAATCAGCTTTATATTGGAAAGTGGACCAGAGTGAAAAGGGGACTAATGCTCAATCTTTAGAGGTTTCTTTAGTGTTTATATTTTAGACTGAGGTTTATTTGCTCTTATCTCTGGGGTATTTTATATAGTTGTAGTTACTATAGGTTACTATATTACTAACTATAGATTGTTAACTATGGTAAGTATTTCTTAAGGATATAGTATACCTTAAGGGTATGATGTACCTTGAGAGTATAGTATATCTGGAGAGTATAGGTAAATATACTGTTTCTGGTATCTCTGGCTAAATATACAGGTTGGTGCAGTAAAGTAGTCTTGGTTGCTTAGTGTACTAGATATAGTATGTGGCTAATTTATGATTTTGGCAGTACCATTCTGTTGCTCATCACAATATATATCATCTATAACTCTGAAAAGTCAAAAAGAGATATAAAAATCTACTATACTTTTAAGATTACATATTTACTATATTATAATATATACTATTTATTTTAATTATAAATATATTAATCTAGATTTTATATATCTATACTTTATATACTGATAGATTTAATATATTATAGATAATCTATTATAAACTATTAACTCTAAGTTCTAAGTTATATAAGAAAGTACTAAGTCTAATTAATTAAATTTATACTAAGTCTAATTATCTAATATTGAGACTAAGTCTAAGTATTACTTTTAGAATCTTATTATCAGATAGAAGTATATACTATACTTATATTTTAAGTTAATTAGACTCAAAATTATAAATAAGTCAAACTTGAAGATTTAGAGCTAAGATTATAATATACTTAGTATAGAGAGTATTTATACAAATTGAGTAGTTATAGCTAAATATAATATATTGAGTATATTTATATATAGTAATACTATATAAGATATATAACACCAGTACCATTCAGATGATACAAGACTCAGATAACACTTTTTTTCAATATTTTGGTGATAGATGACTATCAATATAGATGGTAATAATTGAACTGGTGAGCATGCTGGTCAGGGGGGCAGTGGTGCCTTTGGCTGGCAATAGGTGGGGAGGAGGGGAGATGGTTTGGGGATATCAGGGGCCTTGATGGCTGGCCAAGGTACTGGTGGTGGAGGGAGGGGTGGCTTGAGGCAGTAAGGAGGGAAGAGGTCAACCTTTGCTGACAAGGTCAAGATGAGAAGGATGGCCTTGGGTCTGGATGGTTGGCTGGGCTTGGGAAAGGTATTGACAGCTGCTACTAGGGGTCAGGGAGGAGTGCCCAGGAGAATGTTGGGTGATAGAGAAGTAGGGGCTAGTGATGTGACTGTTAATAGAGCTGTGACTGGAGATCTGAAAAAAAATCCAGATGTGACAGCGGTTGATGAATCAGGGCAGAGGGTGGGCTTGAGGCCTGGGGACCTGGCAGATGGAGTGACGAGTATGGTGTCGGCACTATTACTTAAGAAATCAAGGTCTAAATTTACTGTCACAATGTGCTTCAGGGGCTTGGCAGTAACTGCAAGGATAATTTTGAGGCTGGTAGCACAGGAGGCAAAGGGGCAGCATCAGTGAAGTTTTTGAAGAGGAAAGAAGGAGTCGAGGTGGGGTTTGAGGAAGAGGAAGTATTGTTGGCTGCTATAGAGAAGGGGGTGACAGTGGGCAGAGTTGTGGTCCCTATGGCCAGGTATATATACTGGGACCCCTGAGTGGTATAGCTGATAGTATTGGATTTCCCTATGGTGTCGAGGGAGAGGGCCAGGGAGTTGATTGTGGGGGCAATCAAGGAGTATGGGGAGATTGTGGACATTGAGTTCAAGATCTGAGAAGGAACAGAGCTCCAGACTAGTAACATTGATATGTGGGTGAGGCTGGCCAGAAGGGAGAATACAGGAAAGATGAGGGATTGGCCAGCAACTCTGAAGTAGGGACTAGTAGAGTGCAAGGTCATGTGAGTGAAGGGATCTCTGGAAGAGGAGAAAGATTTGCTTGAGGCTCTCGAGGATCTGGAGGGGGTGGTCAAGAGGAGGAGATTGGCTTGGCAGAAGTATGAAGTGAAGATGGTGGTGAAAGTAGTTGAGGGGAAGAGGACCAGAGTGGACAAGGTGATCTGGGAGAAGATATAAGAGAGGAGAATCCAGAAGGAGCTGCTGGCGAAGGTGGGTGGTAGTGGGGCTGGCAGTAGTACAGAGAACAGAAGAGCAGGATTGCATGTGAGCAACTGGGTAGGGGAAAGTGGGATGGCCCAAGGTGGGGCCCAGGACAGACCAAGGAAGGAGAAGTGGGGCAGTATGGAGGTGGATGTGGAGATGAGTAAAGGAGTCCAACCTCAGTATAGTGTCCCAAGGGGGGCAGAGGGTGAGGAGGAGTTACTGGATGTCCCGGATGAGGAGTGGGATGAGTCAGTGAGGAGGAGCACTTTGGTAGACCCAGGGGTGGGGGATGGCCAGGTTGCCCAGGGTATGGCAGAGGCAGTAGATGAGAAGAAGTGGCTATAGAAGACTCTAGAAGGAGTGGTGGCAGAGGAGCTGAGGGGAGAGAACTTCCAGGTTATGGAAGAAAGGCATTGGGAGGAAATCCTTCATGGGGAGGAGGTGCCAAGGAAGGTTAGGAATGAGATCCTAGTAGTACTATTGGAATTGGTTGAATATCAGGTCAATGATCAGAGAGAGGAGGAACTCCAGGAGATTGCAAATAATAGGGCAGCTTACTTGTGGGGATCGAGGAAGGGTTTGGAGAAGTGGAGAGTGGTCTGTGTGGACTATCAGGCAGAGATGGAAGTGGTGGATGGGGTGGAATGTCAGGAAATCTTAGAGGCCTTAGATGCTCAGGCTGTAGTGGAGGGAGACTTGGAAGTGGAGCAGTGATTGGATCTGGCTGGGGATGAGATGAGCATGGAATACTAGGCTGGGTTGTCACATTCAAATATTATTCAATATGAATAGTATAACTAGAATATTTTCTTTGAATGTGAATGGGTTGAGGGGGGCAACTCAGTGAAGGTTCATATTTGGTTGGCTTAAGGGGCTGGATGCAGATCTCTTCTTACTGCAGGATGTATATTATGAGACAGATGTGGACTTTCAGAATTGGACTAGAGAGTGGTGGGGAGCAGTAGTGTGGTTTGGGTGGGTGGGTATCCTAGTTCGGAAGGAGATGGGGGACATTGGTGATATAGGATATTGGGGGAGTCGGTTGGTGTGGGGAGTGTGGAAGAGGCCTGGTTGGAGCCCTTTGATGATTGGGTCATGTTATTGTCCAGCAGAGAGGGGGGAGTGGGTGGACTGGATCAGGAATTTGCAAGAGGCTGGTGTTATAGTTGAAGCTGAAATTGAGTGCCTGGGGGGGGATTTCACATGGTAAGAGATACATAATGTAGTAGACCAGACTGACAGTGGGAGAGGGATTAAGGGCTGAAGTGGCAGATTGGATGGTTGGATAGAGATGGAGAGATTGAGCTCTCTGGTAGACTCAGAGAGACAGTTCTGGGAGGATCATTGAATTTATACTCACTGGGCAGCTGGACTGGGTTCTAGAATTAACTGGATACTGACAGCAGAGTGCTGGAGAGTGGATGTCTGGGCCATGCTGGAGGTGGTTTAGTATCCATGGTCTGATCACTGGGGTCTGCTTGGGGGGGGGAGGTTCAGGGGAAGTGGGGATGGGCCTGGACATTGGTGGCTCAATTTCTCTTTGTTGGAGGATAGCAATTTATAGGCTGACTGAGAGATAGAGATCATCGAAAAAATTGGTCAATGGTGGGAGTGGGGCCTGGTAATAGGAGATCATTGGAGAAGGCTGAAATTGAGTGCTCAGGGATATTAGAGAGAGGCAGGGAAAGAGAAGAGTGCTCAACAGTGGCAGAGAGTGTGCTGGGCCTCGCAGCAGCTGGCAATGCTCCTGGAGAGATGGGCAGGAGTGCTAGAAGATAGAGAGGTAGTGAACTAGTGTATTGTGAGGATTCAAAAGGAAGTCTGGGAACTTAAGGAGATACTACGATTGGAGGAAAAGACTAAATTGAAGGGGATAGTAGCAAGGTTGAGATAGCAAGGGTTGGAGGAAGGAGAGTGACCTACTTGGTTTTTATTGCAGATGTTACAAGCATAGAGAACTAAGCAGTGGTGGGATGGTATCTTGGATGAGGATGGGGAGATGGTGGTGAGGACTCAAGAGATTCTGGGATTGCTAAAGTCCTACTGGAAGGACCTATGGAGTGAGAAAGAAGGGGGTGAAGATGCCTTAGACATTGAATGGCAGTTAGAGGGTTGGCATCTGAACCCAGTGATAGATCTAGGGACTTTGGGGGACCGAGTGAGAGGGGAGGAGGTTTGCAAGGTCCTGGCTTCAACAAGCAAGGAGATGGCACTAGGAGAGAATGAGCTTCCCTGGGATTTTTGGAAAAAGATGGCCAAGGTAGAGGTAGTGTTGGAGGAGTTGACAGGGATGTATGATGAGGTTCTTCAGTCTGGAACTTGGATTGGGGGCCAGCATCTAGGGCTGGTCTCTTTGCTCTTTAAAGATAAGGGAAGAAGGAAAGATTGGAAGAACTGGCATCTGATCATGCACCATAAGCTGGTTATGAAGGTCTTAGTGACTAGGCTGTAGGGGATCACTCAGCAAGTGCTGGGAGTTGAGCAAAGAGGTTTTGTTGGTAGTCAGTTGATTCAGGATAGGATGACCTAGGTCCATGGAGTGATTGAAGGGGCTTGGGCTACCAGGGTTGATGGCAGACTGGTGTTTCTAGATCAGGAGAAGGCATATGATAGAGTGCAGAGGATCTGGCTAGAAGGGGTGCTGAAGCAGGTGGGTGTTTCACCAGGGTTCCAGAGGTTATTAATCAGTCTTTTAGAGGACAGTCAGGCAGCCTTGGTGATCAATAGACACAGGGGTGTCACTTTCTCTCTGGGTCATAGGGTGCCACAGGGGGCTCCCTTGTTACTCATCTTATATGCCCTTTCCTTGGAGCTCCTATTGGACAGAATCAGGTGTTGAATTGGGGGTTTAGATATTCTGGGAATTAATTGGAAGATGGGAGTCTTTGTGGATGATATGGTAGTTGGATTGGGTTCATTGGCAGATGTAGAGGAATTGTGACAGATAGTGGAATGATATGAGAGGGGCTCTGGTACTAGACTCAATTGGCACAAATGTGAGACTATGGTATTAGATAGAGGAATAGTTGGTGGTGACATGATTGAGATAGTGGTGCCAGCAGGAGATCCTGTTCGCTATCTGGGGATCTACTTCTCCATATATGGGTCCCTCCTTCCTCACGCTTAGTGGGAACAGTGACTCCTAGTATGGGGGAATATGCTTTTACAGTGGGGCAGTCGGCACATTTCCTTGGTAGGAAGGGTGATGGTGCTGAATGTGTATTGGCTGCCGAAGCTGTGGTATATGAGGTACTATCTAGATTTCCCAGTATGGATAGTCAGGTGCCTTCTGAAGATGATGAGGACATGGATCTGGGCAGGGCAGCAAAGTCAGATAGGATGAGAGGTGCTGACTCTACCTGTGAATAGTGGCGGACTGGGCTTGGTAGACTTCCCCAAATACCTTCATTGCTTGAGAGCATGGTGGCTGAGGAGGGTGAGTAAGTTAAGGGGACAGGAGTGGGTACTACTCATGCAAAGGATGTGGGAGGCCTGGTACTCCCCCCATGGTATATCTGGCAATCTGCTTGCAATAGTGGCCCTGGATGGGAGCAAGAGGATGTGGTATAAGGACTTCTGGTGGGGGATGGTGGATGGTGCCCAGAGGATTGGTCTATGATAATAGAGCAATAAAGGAGAGAGAGATTGGAGACCATAAATGTAGAGGTGGGATAGGCTTCTGTTAGGTGGCACTTTGGTAGAGAACTTTCAGCTTGGTGATGGTATGGAGTGCTTGCGGGGCTTAGGGGGTGACCTGTGGCCTATTGCATGGTAGAGGGTGGAGATCAGTGAGGGGTGGGACTGGAATGAGCTCTGGCCTTAGAGCAAGCAGGTGATGCAGTAGCTCTCCCTAAGTTCTGGGTAATGTGGTGATAGTTTCTAAGGCAGAATGTGATGTTGAACTTTTGGTCTGGACACTTGGTAGCAGATGGCCAGTATGAGTGCAAGGAATGTTTGGATGTTGGACAGGAAGGGAGAGTAATTCAAACGCCTGAACATTGGCTTGGTGAGTGTAACATTCTGGGAGTTTTTTGGTGCTGCATTGCAAACAGATTAGGGCTGTGAGCCCTGGTGAGAGGGAAAGGGAGGAGATGGGGAGAGCTCCACTGCAGGTTAGTGGGGGGGGTTGGTGATGAATGGCTGACCCTAGATTGGGCTCTGGTAATTTGGATTAGGCTAGCTGGGTATTAGTTATATGTATTCGAGGAGGGTCAGCAGATAGGGATTGGGAATAAGATTGCATGGTGGGAATGGCTATTATTGGACATTTTGAATAGCTGGTGGTGGGGGTGGGGACCTGGTGGGGGTAGATGCCAGAGATTGGTGAAGTGTATATACCAGAAAAGTGGAGGGTGAGTCCAGGTAGTGGGTAACTGGGTCATCTTCCAACAGAGAGGAGTAGAGAGAGGTGAGGGAGATCCAAGGGGTATTGAGTGAGGGGATGGGGGTAATATTGTATTATTAATGTAGATTGAGGTAATAAAGGGAAGTCCAAGTAACTATAAAAAAAAAAAAAAAAAAAAAAAAAAAAAAAAAATAAGATATATAACTATTAAGTTAATAACTTATTATAATATATTGTAATAGTTCTAGTTTCTTAATGAGGAAGCGACTAGTTCTGGTGGTTCTAAGTAACTTGAAGAGATACTTAAGGGTTCAAGTATTCTCAAAGGATTTCTAGGAGAAAATATTCTGAGGCTTTATTCATGAGAACAAAGGGGATATTTATATAAGATCTGAAAGAAGGATCCGGAAGGATCTGAGAAATCAAAGGAAAATGCCAAGAGGAAAGTTCTCAGCAAAGATGACAAATAAAGTTCTATAAGTTTCCAGGATATTCTGTGACTAGCTAAATAAGTACTAGTTAATGCTCAGTGCCAAGAAGGGGATTTCTAAGTATTGTAATGGTGACCCCAGAATGATGACATCAGCACAGGAGACAGCCTTTCCTTGCAAGCCACCAGATCGGAGCACGAGAAGATCATACGGCATACAAGATGAGCAACGATGACCAACTGTGAGTCATTGTGACCACAGCACAAGCATCCTGAAGAATATAAAAGAAGGATCAAGGAACCGCAGTAGCAGCAACCAACAAG
>RBNI01003993.1:0-14822 GCA_003990745.1 Jimgerdemannia flammicorona
AATACAAAGAGCCAATGACTCGCCAGTCCTACCCACACTGCCAACACCCAGCCTACAGTGAGCCAACTATTACCCACCCCTCCCACTAGCCGGGACTTCAAGACATCCCAGCGACCCCCCACATCCACCAGCCTCTACTCTACACCTAATCTATTCCCAATTACTACCCAAAAGTCCCCCAATACCTCACACTCTCCCAGCCAATGTTCTGGCATCTGCACCAGGCCCCCAGCCTGCCCTACATTGTAACACTCCTCACACTCAAATCAGCCACCATCCACCAGATGCCCAGTGCGGAAATTCAACATGACATTCCTCCACAGTACCCACCACCAAACTACCCAGTATTTAGGAGGGAGCCACCATCGCACCTCAGCATTCTAAGACCAGATACCTGCCCAGTCCCACTCCTCACCGATCCCTGCTGCCTGCTAGCCACTCGGCCAAAGATCCAGGCCAAGATGCTGCTGACACTCCACTCCATCCCCAATATCAAATGTTTCAAGCGGAGCACCCCCCAGGAGTAACCTGTCCCAACTCCACATACCAGGCCCCCACATCTCCTCCCCCTCATTGCCCTGCCAACGCAGACCTATTCTGTGTGCTCCCTCCACCACTTCCCACCAAAAGCCCTTGAATCACAGCCGCCGAGCACCATTCAGCCCCACCATAGAGAGCAGATCTCCAGAGGCCCCTCAAGGGGAGGATCTCATCTCCCACACCTTCTGCAGCAGAGGCACCCATCCTCCGTAGTAGTAACTTTATATAGCAGAGCAGGATTTGCCACTTAAAGTACTAAAGTAATTATCAGAGTATCTTTCAATACTTAAAAGGCTATATCTTGTTTAGATCTCTATTTAACAAGGTTGTTGAAGTCTTTTTCTTACTTTATACTTAGTTAGTTGAGTAAGAACAGTGGCAATCTTGGCAAAGTTCATAATAAATCATCTGTAATAGTTTGCTAATCTTAGAAATAACTGAAGATCTTTCAGCTTTTTGAATCTAGGTCATTTCTTGATTGTGGAGATTTTACTGGAGTCTACTTTAATTCTATTAAGAGTGATAATATATCTACGAAATTGAATTTTCTTTAGAAGAAATTTATATTTGCTGAGCTTTACATAGAGTCAGTTTTCTCAGAGTTTCAGTAGTACTAGTTCAAGTTGTTCAAGATATTTCTCCAGAGTTTTGCTGAAGATCAGAATATTATCAATATAGACAACTATAAATTTTTCTAGATATAGGTATAGAATAGTATTCATCAGAGTCTGAAAGATTGTAGAAGTATTAGTTAAACTAAAGTATATAACTAAGAACTCAAAATGTCTATAGTGAGTTCAAAAGGCAGTTTTGTAAATGTCTTCTTCTTTTATAGTAATTTGCCAGTAATTATTTTATAGATCAAAAGAGTTCATAAATTGTAAATTGGTAAGTCTGTTGAAAATCTCATCAATTTATGATAATGAGTAATAGTTCTTGATAATCTGTTCATTGAGATCTTAGTAATTAATACACATTCAGAGGTCTCCTTCTTTCTTGATGACAAAGAGGACTGGTATACTATATAGTAATAGACTAGGTCTAATGAATTTTTATTCTAGGAGTTCATTAATCTCTTTCTTGAGTATATTGATTTCTCTAGAAGATATATAGTAGATTGACTTAAAAGTTGGCTTAACACCTAGTATAGTCTTGATTATATAGTTAACTACTTATTTGGATGATTGACCTTTAGAAAGTTTCTTTGAGAATATATATATCTCGAAATTTCTAAAGTAGGGGTCTGATATAACTGTCAACTTTGGAAAAGTCTTTTTCAAGATTCTCAGGTTCTCCTTTGAATAGACATATAGAGATAGTAAAGAGAGAGTATTTTTTTACTAATTTCTTGAGTTGTAGTTTGTATGTAATCTTTGGACCAGAGTCACTAGAGTAGAGTGGATCTCTTTTATCTTATAGTTTGAAATTGTGATATTTTTTCTTAATAGTCAAAAATAATTCACTCAATCTATTATGAGGTTTTCTTATTTTAATCATAGTGTTCTAAGAATAATCTCATTGTTTGTGAGTAGTACAATTTGGAGAGTAATATATACTTAGTAGTTATCAATTCTAAAGAATAGGTTGTGGACTTTCTTGCTAATAATGTGTGAGATTTCATTAGTGGTAACAACTACTTGAGTTTATTATACTAGAGAGATCAGAACTTTAAGTCTGTTTGCTGTTTCTTTATTGATAAAATTGCCAGAGACACTATTATCATAATTTTAACAAAAGCTCAATTAATAAAAGCTTATAGAGTAAGCAGTTTGTCTAATCTAATAGTAGTGATTTTAATTATAAGAGGCTTCCTTCTATTAGCTCTTTGTTAGACTAATTTATTAATATATGAGAAACAATCATCAATTATTTAGAAAGAGTACATTTCAATACTATAAAAATATTAATCACTAGATATAAATCTATCTTTGATTTTTCTATAGTATTGTTTCTCCTTATTTATAGTAGATTAGACTGAGACTTTGTTTGATAAGCCAAATCCTTTAGATCCTCAGATAGTAGATAGTAGTTCAGAGACTTTCTTGACTGTTAGGTTTAATTTAATTTTCTTAAATTGGATCAAGATAATATAATAATTAATAAAGATCTTAAATGGTATCCAATTATAGTTTCTGATAAAAACAATAATTTTATCTATATAATCTTCATCAATGGCTCCTCTTACTACTGAGAGTTCCTTTAATGCTAGGCTGCTGTAACAGTATATCTTTCTAATATATCCTTTGGGAATTTGAATATTGATTTCTGTATCGACTTATTTGACTTCTTGGTTAGAACTGTAGCTTCTTCAGCTACATATATATACATAGATCATATCTAGCTGCTTTTTGGCTTCCTTTAGTAGGGGCTATAGCTGTGATCCTTAACTTGATAAAGTCTAATATTTTGATAGTCAGATTATTGAGATAGTGTAGAGTAATAACAGTTGCTTATATTGTAGTTCAGAGTTTTTAGTTGAGACAGGCACTGGTTATATATTCTGTCTTTCAGCAATAGAAGTATACTCTGCTTTTTTTGAGTTCATTATTTCTTCTTTAGTAAGTTTCTTAAAGAAGTAGGTTCAGAATTACAGAGTGTCCAAGAAGTAGATATAGAGGGAGCTCTGAATAATTTGTACTTAAGTTCTTTTTCTTAGTCTATAATTTTTCCTTATTAGGTCTATGGAATTGTTTTTAAGACAGAATTGGTCCAGTTATTAGAATTCACTTAACTATGATCTTAATTCTAACTAGGTACTATTGTTGATAATTACAACCAACTGGGTATCCTTATTCTCAGATTTTTCTAGTAAGCCATTCTGGTAGTATGTTAAATAAGTAGTCTGCTCTTTTACTATTTCATACTTCATCATTGATAATATATTCTAGACTAATAGTATTCAGAAGTAACTTAAGTTTTATATAAAAGATTTTAAATTCCTCTTTACTATATATCAAATTTGAGATTGTAAATTTGACTCAGAATTTAGCAATCAGAGTTTTACAATAATATTGGACAATTATGAGTTATTTGAGCCCAGGAGCTACAGAGTGGTCTCTATATTCAGAGGTATTATTTACTATATTTTGAGTAATATGTAACTGCAGATCAGATATTCTATATGAGGGATTTTTTAGAAAGAGTTTGTCACTATTCTTTAGCAAGTCCTTAGAAGAATATAATACTCAATAAACATAAGCTATGGTAGTAGTAAAAAGTTGTTCAATAGTGTGGTCTTTATTATTATTAGGAGATAGTCAGCAACTTGCTCATTGGTCTATTGATTGACTTTGAAATTAGTATCTACTATACTAATGAAGCTTTGAACTTCTTGTACAGTATCATTAAAGATAGGTAGGCTCAGACTTTTAATTTATTTGGTCTGTTCAGCTAAGATAGTAATAGTTACTATCATTATAGCTATCTGGGATATGAGATCCAGAATTTGTTGATTTGTCATATTGTTTACTAGAGGCAGTTGAACTATAGGTAGTAGGATTACTAGTATGACTTGAGGTACTAGTATAAAGTATGATGGTATTCTTTGAGTTTGTATGAGTTATTAGAGTAACTATTATAGATCTGATATAAGGGCCTAATAAATAACTATCTATTGTTCTGTAAGTGTATTTTGTCCTGAGATAGATATATTTCCTTTAGCAGTATATCTAGAATTAAATTTAGTAAAATACTCTTTCTTTTCTTTACTTTAGTCTTAGTATAACTGGGTTTGTTCAGTATTAAAGTAGATAGTATTAGTTATATACTAGAGTTCAGATAGACCTAAATCAAAAGCTCTTTTGAGATCAGATTCTGTTTCTGGTTCAGTTTTAGATTCAGATAGAGTTCTAGCTAGACCTACTTCTAGCTCAGAGTCTGATTATTGATAAAGAGTTTTTCTGACCTTTTCTTTAAGAATATGACAGATCTTATAATTCTGAAAATAGTAATAAAGGACAGTCTTAGTTCTAGTATAGTGATAGTCAGTAGAGTTGAGCTACTTAGCTATAGAGGCTTAGGCTTCATGAGGAACTAAGACTAGGAAGATAGCTGCTAGTTATCCTAGATTACTTGAGTTTATAGAGCTTATAAAATTCTTATTGAGAAGGGTAAAGAAGACTTCTATAAGACCTTCTTTATCTTGACTTATAGGATAGAGAGTAAGGAGTTCAGTGAATAGAGTTTCTGTAATAAAACTATATACTAATAAAATTAATATATTACAGATAATTGATGGTAACTATCAGTCCAAAGTTTTGGATTCTTAAGGAAGTGCTGAGTTTTAGTTACTTAATATAGTAGAGTCTAAGTATTTCTTTCAGTTCTGGTATTGATAGGAGTGACCATGCTTGTATCTCAAGTTGATCAGGCTCAGAATCATTAATAAGTTAGATCTGAGATATTTCTATAATAAGAATACTACTTTATTCTTGTATTCAGAAAAAGCAGAGCTGAGGTTACAATATACAATATAGAGAGTATATATATTTGAGACTATAACTAAATATAATGTGCAGGATATATCTATATATAGTTATATATACTACTTTGGATAACTATAAATGCTAGAAGAA
This sequence comes from Jimgerdemannia flammicorona, assembly GCA_003990745.1. Taxonomy (NCBI): domain Eukaryota; kingdom Fungi; phylum Mucoromycota; class Endogonomycetes; order Endogonales; family Endogonaceae; genus Jimgerdemannia; species Jimgerdemannia flammicorona. The sequence goes on from RBNI01003993.1 coordinate 5,115, forward strand.
AAATCTGTAGAAATTTCTATAGAAATTTCCATTGGAAATTCCAGAGGTTTGTAATGATTTATTATATTCTTCTCTTCTTTGCTTAAGCCTACTTGTTAGACTTAGTACTAAACTCTAGATATTTATCAAACTAGAGGATAGTAGACTAGACTATTTAAAAAACAATCTTACTCTATTGTTCATTGCTTAAATTGATAATATTCTTAGGAGATACTCTATAGAGATGGTTAAGGACTTAGGGTTAGTATAGAAAAGAACATAGAGTTATTTGGTAACTATATAGATGTGGTTGTCAATGAAGAGATAGGCTCATTACTTAGTAATACTGAGAATAGCTTATTGATAATATCATGTAGTGGTCACTGAGTCCTTCAAATACATCAGATTCTCTTCAAGGTATATCTCTTAGACTAACTCAAGTTTGTTATAAGCAAGTTCTTATTAGAGTGCCTTCCCAAGGTCTTATAGTCCTCAAACTTCTTTTATATTTCTCAAGATGTCTGTACTGTGGTCACAATGACTCACAGTTGGTTATCATTACTCATCTCATAGCCTGAGTCATGCTGTATGATCTTCTTGTACTCTGATCTGGTGGCTTGCAAGAAAAGGCTGTCTCTTGTGCTGATGTCATCATTCTGAGATCATTGTTACATCTTCCTCCTAAATAAGGATCTTCTTGAATGTCCTTATTCATTAGTCCAATTCTGAAAAATTTGCTGATCTCATAACCTCTGGCAGGGGGTCAAAAAGTGGTGTTTATGGGCTAGTGTCTTCTCTTTGTATTTTGGCATGATGGTGAAGGATTGCTCCCTTCATATAGAGTAAGGGCCTAATTCTGATCTTGACCAATCAGTTGATGGTTCAAACTCCTCTGACTTTGAAAGTCTCACAGATAAGTAGTTGCTGGTGTTGTATCTCTTAAAGAATGATCCAGACAGATAGCCTACTGGTCATGAGATATGCTGTTGCGATTTGCAGACTAGAACCTTGTAGACAGTCATCACGTTTTGCTTCTCTTATATAGGTTCATAGTACTTCTTGAGTTTGTTCCTATATACTATAGTAGGCAGTATGGTCTCTGAGATTTTTCTAAGTCAGAAGGTAGTTCTCTTGATATCATGCACATAGAAGGGTCCTTTCCATTTAGGCTCCAGTTTTCATGACTATGAGGCTTCTACCATATTTCAATACAGTAGGATCTTTTCTTCAATTTGGATAGGTTCTAGGGCCTTGTGATTCTTTTCTGCATTCTTCCTTGTCAGCACTTGTGACTTGATAATGTAATCTTCAGCCTTCTTCCTGATTTGGTGTAGTCTTCGAATTTCTGAGTCAATCTGTCTCTAAGTTAGGTCTAGATTTGTGGCTGAGGTTCCATCAGAATCTTCTTCTCTGAAGAGCAGTTCTCTTGGGGTAAAGTGTGTACTCTGTGACCATATATCTCATAGGACAGAGAGAGCAGTTGGGAGGTAGTTATCCCAATTCTTATATGTCTGAGATCTTCACCAGGATGTTCTTGAGGGTCTTATTGGTTCTCTCTGTCTGTCTATTTTCTTGAGGGTAGTATGTGGTGGTCTTGATATACTGAATCTTGTATTTCTGATATATTATCTCATGAAATCCATTGACAAATTCTGTGCTATGGTCTGTGGTGATTTGCTTTGGTGTCTTGTAGTGGCTGATGATTTCTCAGTGCAAGAAGTCAGCTATAGAGAGAGCATTGGCTTCTTGTAATGCTTCTGCTTCTATCCATTTGGTAAAGAGGTCTACAATAACTATAATATAGTAGTTTCCTGATAGTTTCACTAGTAGTGGTCCAATGATATTCATTGCAATGTGGTGGAAGGGGATAGGCTCAATTCTTGATGATCCAGGTATCTGGTCTTACTGATCTTGTTTCTGTTTTTAGCACTTATCACACTCTTTGACAAATTGGCACAGGTCTTCTTCCATTTTGGGCCACCACATGGTTCTTCTTACCTTGTCATATATATTAGTTCCTTCTAGGTATCCTTGTTTGTATACTTTCTTCATTACTTGATACTTCTTGTATTTGGATATTACAAGCTTTCCTCCTTTTCTGAGTATGGTGTTGTCTAGTTCAAACTGTTTCTAAGTCTGGTTGATGATAGTGATAGTCCAGGGTTCAAGGTGGTTGGGCATCTTCTGCTGCTCAAGATAGCTGATTAATCCATAGTATAGCTCCTTAATCATGTTGAATAGTCTTGATGGGGGTGTTTTGGAGTATCCTTGAGAGTGCATCAGTATTGGCATTGGTTCTTCCTGAGTGGTGCTTAACAGTACAGTCATATTCTTGCAGCCTATAGATCCATCTGGCATATATTTCTTTGGGGTTCAGAGTGTGGAATAGCCAGGCAAGAGCAGAATGGTCTGTTTGAATAGTGAAGTATTTCCCAGCTAGGTAGTAGTGGAACGTATCTACTACCCAAACTACTGCTAAGTATTTAAGCTTGCATGACTCACAGTTCTGTTCTACTCTATGGGTATCTTGGCTTATATAGGAGATGACATATTCATGTCTATCTTTCTTCTGAGCTAGGACTGCTCCAAGTTCTATAGTACTTACATCTGTCTGCAGGATGAACTCTAGGTTCCAATCTGGTCTTCTGAGGATGGGTGCTTGGGTCAATCTGGTCTTGAGTTCATTGAAGGTTTCTTGGCATTCCTTAGTCCATTTGAATTTGGTTTCCTTCTTCAGTAGCTTGTAGATGGGTGCTGTAATATTGGAGTATCCTTTGATGAATCTTCTGTAGTAAGAGGCCAGTCCAAGGAAGACATAGACTTCTGTAGTTGTTTTGGGTCTTAGGTAGGCTGCAACAGCTTCAATCTTCATGGGGTCTATGTGAATTCCAGTCTGGTTGATGAGGTGTCCTAGGTAGGTAATTTCCTGAGCTGCAAACTTGCATTTCTTGGGCTTGATGTAGAGGCCATGCTCCTTGAGCTTCTTGAGAGCTAGCTGTATGTGGTTGACATATTTCCATGCAGTATTGCTGAAGATGATCATATTATCAACATAGACAAAGAGCCATTTTCCAATCTCATTGCTGAAGACTCTGTTCATCATTCACTGAAAACTTGCTGGGGTATTGCACATTTCAAATGGCATTCACAGGTAGATATAGGTAGCATCAGGTGTGATGAAGGCTGATTTCTCACTGGCATCTTGAGTGAGACCAATCTGATGAAAGCCTGAGAACAGATTCAAGGTGGTGTAGTATTTGGCTTCACTTCTAAGGGTGGTAAGAATTTCTTGAATATTTGGCAAGAGCTGCCTATTCTTCTTGGTGATTGCATTGAGCTTTCTGTAATCAATACAGAGTCTTGGGGCAAACTCTCCAGGCTTGCTTCCTTTCTTTAGAGTGAGGATAATGGGTGAAGCCCAGAGACTGATAGCTTGCTTGATGATTCTGGCTTCTTCTATTTCCTTGAGTTCTGCTCACAGCCATTCTCTGTAGGCAGGTGGTATAGGTCTGGCTTTCTGGTAGATGGGCTTGGTATTACCAGTATCAACTTCATGATAGTACTTGAGTTCTTGATTATGGATATCCCTGAAGTCTGTAGTAAGTACTTCTTCATTCTGGTGTAGGATCTTGAGAAGTTGTTCTTCCAGAGGAAAGTTCTCTCCAATGATATATATGTGCTTATTCTGGTCCTTGTCTTTCTTATGCTCAAGTTTGGTAATTTTGATAGCAGCATAGACTCCTCTTCCAGTAGATCCAAAGCCTTGTTCTTCTCTCTTGGTCTTGATGAGTTCGATGGCTTTGGTGATCTTAGGCTTCTTGATTTCATGGATCAGCATCTGGCCAATTCTGTCATACTTCTTGATTTCAAATGGGGTGATGGGGTTGTGATTTCTGACTATGAGGAAGATTTTGCCAGTGTAATCAGAGTCAATTACTCCTCCTTTAACTGAGATTTCACTTTTCATCTTTCTCTGCTATATTTCACATTACACACACTTTTACAACACACTTTCAAGTCGTTTATTGGAGAAAGATACTAAGGCAATATCAACTAGCAAGTAAGCTGACGTGCGTACTAGGTCAGGTAGACCTGGGGCCTTCAACTGGCAGCATGTTGGGAGAGGGTATGGACTGGGGATGGGGTCTTTCGGTGGCTCAGGTAGGCAGAGCAGCTCGGGTAGTGAAAGCAGCATTAGGGGGGGGGCTAGAGGGCAGCAGGGAAGGAGCTTTGCAGATACGCTGAGGACAGGAGGTTGGCCGATAGGAGATCATAGTAGACAGACAGGAGGGAAGGAGAAGAAGAAGGCTGGGAATATTGGGGGAGCTGGGCCTTCATCAGTGGGAGGTGGGGGAAGTGGAGTAGAGTGGTGGGACTGCTGATGGTGGCGTGATGGTAAATCAGGAGGAAAAAAAAAGAGATGTGATGGCTGATGGCCAGGGGGGGCAGGAGTACCCGATGCGGAAGGGGGACCTGGCAGATGGTGTAACAGGACTGGCAGTGGCTCCATTGCTCAAGAAGTCGATTTCAGAGTTCGTGGCTACCTTGTACTTTCGGGGCTTGGTGGTGATAGCAAGGATGGTCCTGGGGCTTATTTCGAAGCAGGTGGCTGGGGCAGCCTCGGTGAAATTCCTGAAGGATCTGGAGGGAGTTGAGGTGGGCTTTGAGGAGGCGGGCCCACTGGAAGAGGTGCTGAGGGCTGGAGTGGCAGTTGGGGAGGTGGTGGTCCCCATGGTGCACTGTTTGAGGTAGGACCCCAGGGTGGTGTAGCTGCTGGTGAAGGGGGTGCCCACAGTGATGAAGGAGGAGATGAGGAGGAGAGTAGAGGAGGTGATGGCAGAGTATAGGGATGTGGTGGATATTGGCTTTCAGGTGTGAGAGAGGACAATGATTAGGACAGGCAATGTTGATGTCAGGATTCGGCTGGTAGGGAGGGAGGCCACAGAGAAGGCAGGTGACTGGCCCTCAGTGTTGATGTGGGGGGCTTTTATTTGTAAGGTGTCGAGGGTGAAGGGGAGTGAGGAGGAGGAGGAGGATTTGCTGGAAGCATTGGAGGAGATGAGTGGTGTGGTGGAATGGTGGGCAATGGCCTGGAAGCTCTTTGAGGAGTCAACACACCTGGAGATTATAGAGGGGAAGCATATCCGCACTGGCAAGAAGCAGTGGGAGCAGGCCCAGGGGCACTTGAGGTAGAGGGAGCTCTTGGCGAGTATGACTGGAGGGGAGAAGAGGAAGGTAGATGGGGCTGGGGAGTCTAGAGGTGTCAAAGCCAGTGTATGGGCTAGTGAAGGAGGAAAGGAGGTAGTGGTGACAGAAGAATGAGCTGTGAAGGTGCTGGGCAAGGATCCCTATGCGGATGGTACTTTCAAGGTTTGGGAGGAGGAGTCGGATAGCACCCCCCCCCCACTTGTCAGGAGGGGCCTGGTGGGGTGGAGAGGGGCGGCAGAAGATGTACCAATGCAGGGAGCTCAGTGAGTTACCTTTGGGGTCCCAGATGTGGTGAAAGGGGGCCAGGTGGTGGTGGTTGGTGAGGATGAGCTGGTGGATGTCCTAGAGGAGGAGTGGAATGAGGATGCCAGTATAGGTGCTAATACTACGATGCTGGATGCAGGGTGGCCGGGGACCCCTGGAGAGAAGGAGATTGGGAATCTGCTGTAGATGAGCAAGGTGATAGATAACCTTGTAGCTGAGGTGTTGGGGGAAGTGGATCTGAGGGCCATGCCAGAGGAGTACTGGGCACAGATTCTGTAAGATAATGGAGTGGTGGAGGTACTGAAGATGGAGATTCTTGCAATCTTACTGGAAAAAGAGGGTTATGAGGTGGATGAGGTGAGGAAGGCAGAGCTGGTGGTTGTCGCTGGTGAGTGGGCTGCCTACTGTTGGGCAGAACACTATGGTTTGCAGTTCTGGCAGAAGGCCTGTGGAGAGTATCGGGAGGATTTTGAGGAGAAAGAGGATGGGGCAATGGTTGAACTTCTGAAGGGATTGGAGGCGCAGGAAGCTGAGAAGAAGGAACTGGTTGCAGAATGCATCTTGGATTTGGTATAGGAGAACTTGGGTGCAGATTTGTAGAGGAGAGGTTCGATCTTTAACAATATTCCTCATGAACAGTACAACTAACATTTTCTCTCTCAATGTGAATGGCCTTTGGGGAACTGGGTGGCATCAGAACATTTTTATATGGCTAAAGGGATTGGAGGCTGATCTCTTTTTACTGCAGGATGTACAGTATGAGGATGAGAATAATCAGGTAGAATGGACTAAGGAATGGGGTGGGGCTACTGCTTGGTTTGAAAAGATGGCGATTCTGGTAAAGAAGGGTAGAGGAGATTTGGAGGGAATCAAGAGCTGGGGAGATTGCTTGGTCTGGGGTGAATGGCACTAGCCAGGGTGGAAATCAGTGAGAGTGGGCTCTTGTTACTGCCCGGCAGCTAGGGGAGAGAGGATTGCATGGATTAAAGAACTACTGGAGGAGGGTATTCTTTTGGAGGAAGGGGCTGATGTTCTTGGTAGTGATTTTAACATGGTTCGAGATTTGTGCCTGGATAAAACTAATGGAGAGAGAAATGCAGGTGGGAGGAGTGGCAGTCTAGATGCATGGGAGGAGGTGGAAAACCTTAGCTGGGGATATGGGCCAAACATGGTGGGGCGACTCCAGGGTCTACATGCACTGGGTGAATGGATTAGGGACTAGGATTGACTGGATTCTGACAGCAGAATTTTGGGGTGCTGATGTCTGGAAGACTTTGGAGGTGGTGTGGTGTCCGTGGTCTGATCACTGGGGACTATTTGGGCAGGAGCAGTTTGGGGGGAGTGGAGATGGACCCGGACATTGGCATCTTAACTTCTCCCTGCTGGCTGAGAAGGGGTTGTGGGATTCATGGGTGGAGGACATCCAGGCAAAGGTTCCACTCTGGAGGCAGGAGGGTTTGTCTGTGGGTACCCGTTGATTGAGGTTGAAGGAGGCTGCAAGGGTCTATTGGGGTGGAGCTGGTAGAGAGGCAGAGAGACAGAGGAGGAGGTGAATATGGTATGCTTCAAATCAGCTGAGGGGATTGCAGTTGGAGTGGGCAGATTTGCTTATGACTGTTGAGGTGGAGGATTGGAGGTTAGCGAGGGCGAAATTGGAAGTTGTGGAACTGCAACAGGTGTTGAGAGAGGAGGAGGAGACTCATATGCGAGGAATGGCAGCCAGGCTAAAGTGGCAGAGGCTTGAGGAGGGAGAGCAGCCTACTAGGTACTTGTCTAGACTCCTTAAAGCCAGGCAGGTGAGACATCGGTGGGATGGGGTCTTTGATGCTGAGAGAGAGTTGGTGCATGGTATGCAGCAGATCCTGGAGGTATTGAAGGAGAATTGGCAGGGTCTGTAGAGTGAGGAAGAAGGGGGTGCTGATGCAGAGGTGATTGGTGATGCACTGGAGGAGTGGGAGCTGCCACAGGTAGAGGGTCTGGGGGACTTGGTCTTACCAGTCCAGGAGGAGGAGATCCAAGGAGTCCTGGCAGTGACTAAGCTGGGAACAGTGCTGGGGGAGAATGGGTTACCGTGGGACTTCTGGAAGAAGATGGCGAAAGTCTCTGGAATGCTGGGAGAGATGGCTGCCCTCTGTGATTATGTTCTTCTAAATGGCATGTGGGTTGGAGAACAGGACTTAGAGCTGGTGGCCCTATTGTACAAAGATAAGGGCAGGCATGAGGATTGGAAGAACTGGAGACCAATCATGCTTCTGGATATGGATCAGAAGTTGGTAACTAAGGTGATTATTACGAGGCTACAGAAGGTTGCTCAGCAGGTGCTAGGTGAGGAGCAGTGGGGCTTTGTAGGAGGTAGACTCATCAGAGATGGAACTGTCTGGGTGCATGGCATTATTGAAGAAGTCTGGGCCTGCAGACTGGATGGTAGACTGGTTTTTTTGGACCAGGAGAAGGCCTACAACTGTGTTTGGCGGGTTTGGCTGGGCAAGGTGCTGGACAGAATTGGTGTTCCACCACAGTTTCGGGCCTCTATGTTGAGTTTGTTGAAAGGGAGTAGAGCAGCGCTAATGTGTAATGGTCACAGGGGTTTGGCATTTCCCTTGGAGAGAGGAGTCCCTCAAGAGGACCCGCTGTCCCCTATCCTTTATGCACTCTCCTTGAAACCTCTGATGGATAGGATCCATAAGAGGGTGGCTGGGCTCTCTGTGTATGATGTGGAGTGGAAGGTGGGGGCCTTTGCAGATGATATGGTAGTTGGACTTGGATCAGTAGCGGATGTAGAGGCTCTTCGGGAAACAGTAGAGTGGTATGAGGCACACTCTGGAGCAAAGCTCAACTGGCATAAGTGTGAGATGATGGTGCTGGGAAATGGGCTAGTGGGAGGGGATGTCATTGGAACAATTGTCCCCACAGGAGAGGTGGTGCAGTATCTAGGTATCTTCCTCTCTGTATATGGATCAGTCCTGCCACGGATATGGTGGGAGAGGAGGGTGGACATTTGGGGGAAGGCTCTAAAAGGTTGGGGGGGTCGTCACATCTCCCTGGTGGGGTGGGTGGCGATTCTGAATGTATACTGGTTCCCCAAGCTGTGGTATGTAGCATATCACTTAGACTTTCCTGCTTGGGTGGTGAAAAGGTTGATGAACCTGGCTAGGGATTGGATTTGGGCAGGTAGAAGGGCCCAGATCAGTTGGGATACCCTTGTCGAGCCAGTGCTTAGGGGAGGCCTGGGCCTTGTTGATTTCTCTAAGTGCCTATACTGCCTGCGAGCTTGGTGGTTGAGAAGGACTGTTGATCTACAGGGTGGAGGTTGGGTACTGCTGATGAAGAAGGTGTGGGAGATGAGAGTCTCCCCCTGGGAGTCCTCAGGGGATCTATTCTCTTTGGTGGATCTGAATGGAAGTCACTGGCTAAGATATAAGGGCTTCTGGTGGGGAGTGGTTGATAGAGTGCACAGGATAGGCTTGTGCTGATGTGGTAATGAGGGGGAGGTGGTATGGGGTCCAGCTATGTGGAGATGGGACTGTCTGCTTCTAGGGGGAGTTCCACTCACTGAGTTTGACATTGGAGATGGAGTGGAGTGTCAGCAGCAAATTAGCCAGAATCTTTGGCCAAGTAGTTGGCAGGCAGTGAGGATTGGAGAGGAGTGGGACTGGGCAGGGATCTGGTCTTGGAGTGCAGAGGTGTGGCAGTGGCATCCTCCCAAGTTCTGGGTAGTGTGGTGGCGAATGTTGCAGAGGAATGTTATGTTGAACTTCCATACTGGGCATCTGGTGGATGGTGGTCAGCTGGATTGTAAGGAGTGTTATAATGTTGAGCAAGCTGGGGAATTTGTACAAATGCTGGAACATTGGCTGGGAGAATGTGAGGTGCTGGGGGACTTTTGGATAGCTATAGGGGACCATCTTGGGGTTGAAAGGAGACCAGATGGGGAGAGAGGTCGCTGGGAAGATTTGGCATCTAGACTTGTGGAAGGTGTCAGCAATAGGTGGCTTACTGTAGGGTGGGTTGTGGCAGTGTGGGTGGGATTGGCTGGACATTGGCTCTTTGTTTTTGAGGAGGGGCAACAGATAGAGATATGGGAGAAGTTGTTGAGATGGGAGGAGTTGGTAGCAGATCTGCTAAGGGGTGGTGGGTTGGATGGGGACTGCAAGGTGGGCGACGTCGCCATCTGGTGGAAGAGATATGTGAACAGAGTGGTGGGTGGGTGGAGATGGTGTTTGATAAAGTGGTATTTCATCGAGAAGGAATAGGGGA
>RBNI01003994.1:0-14822 GCA_003990745.1 Jimgerdemannia flammicorona
CCACCCCCTATCCAATCCCCCTAGGGGGGCCCCTCCCCCCTACCCCTTCTCGATGGAACACTACTCTATCGAATATAATTTCCACCCTCCCACCACTCTGTTCATATATCCTTACTACCAAACCTCACCACTGCCCCTCTAAAGGGCCCCAACCTGTCCACCAACCAGTCATCAGATCCCTCAACAGCTCCTCCCACCTTAAAACCTTCTTCTGCAGGCTCATCTGCTGCCCCTCCTCAAATACAAATAGCCAATGACTCACCAGACCCACCCAAACTGCTAGCACCCACCCGACAGTGACCCAACTATCACCCACCCCCCCCACCAACCGAGACCTCAAGTCCTCCCAGCAACCCCCTTCACCCACTGGCCTTCTCTCCACCCCCAGCCTATTCTCTATTTTAACCCAAAAGTCCCCCAAAACCTCACACTCTCCCAGCCAATGTTCCAGCGTCTGCACCAAGCCCCCAGCTTGCTCTATATTGTAGCACTCCTCATAATCGAAACAGCCACCATTCACTAGATACTCAGTGCGGAAATTCAGCATAATATTCCTCCACAGTATTCACCACCACACTACCCAAAACTTGGGGGGAAGCCATCACCGCATCTCAGTACTCTAAGACCAAATACCAGCCCAGTCCCAATCCTTGCCAATCCTGACTGCCTGCCAACCACTCAGCTAAAGGTCCTGGCCAAGACTCTGCTGATACTCCACTCTATCCCCAATATCAAAGGCAGCAAGTGGAGCCCCCCCCAGTAGCAATCTATCCCATCACTATATATGGGGACCCCACAATACCTCCCCCTCATTGCCCTGCTAGTGCAGACCAATTCTGTGTGCCCCATCGACCACTCCCTACCAAAAGCCCCTAAATCGCAGCCGCTGAGTTCCATTGAGCCCTACCAAAGAGTACAGATCCCCTGAGGACTCTTGGGGGGAGGTTCTCATCTCCCACACCATCTGCAATAAAGATACCCAACCCCCTCCCTGTAGTTCAGCCACTCTCTTCAACCACCAGGCCCACAAGCAGTGCAACCTCTTCAGGAAATCCATAAGGCCCAGACCTCCCCTGTTCACTGGTGTCGCAAGAGTATCCCAACTTATCTGGGACCTCCTTTCTGCCCAAATCCAGTCCCTTGCTACCTTTGTCAGCCTCTTCACCACCTAAGCTGGGAAGTCCAGGTAGTATGCCATATACCATAGCTTGGGGAACCAGTATGTATTCAGAATTGATACTTGCCCTGCTAGAGAGATATGGCAGCCTCCCCAATCTCGAAGGATCTCTTCCCAAATAGCCACCCTGCCCTCCCACCACACTCAGGGCAAGACAGTATCATAAATAGAGAGGAATATGCCCAGATACTTCACCATCTCACCAGTAGGGACAATTGTTCCAATGATGTCCCCACTCACTAGACCATTCCCTAGCACCATTGTCTCACACTTATGCCAGTTGAGCTTTGCCCCAGAGTGAACCTCATACCATTCCACTGTCTCCTTAAGAGCCTCGACATCTGCTACTGACCCAAGGCCAACCACCATGTCATCTGCAAAGACCCCCACCTTCTACACTATGCCATAGATAGAGAGCCCCACCACCTTCCGGCGAATCCTATCCATTAATGGTTCCAATGAGAGGGCATAAAGAATAGAGGACAGGGGGTCCCCCTGAGGCACCCCTCTATGCAAGGTAAATGCCCGACCATGGTGGCCATTACACATCAATGCTGCCTGACTGCTCTTAAGCAGGTTCACCATAGAAGCCCAAAATCCAGGAGGAACTCCAACACAATCCAATACCTTGCTCAGCCAAACCTGCTGGACCCAGTCATAGGTCTTCTCCTGGTCCAAAAAGACCAACCTTCCATCCAGGCCACAAGCCTGGGCCCCTTCAATGACACCATACACCCAAGCAGTCCCATCTCTTATAAGCCTGCCTCCAACAAAGCCCTGCTGCTCCTCCTCCAGCACCTGTTGGGCAACCTACTGCAGCCTTGCAACAACCACCTTAGTAACCATCTTCCTGTTCATGTCCAAAAGCATGATCAGTCACTAGTTCTTCCAGTCTTCTCTCCTTCCCTTGTCTTTATAAAATAGAGCCACCAGCCCAAGGTCCTGCTCTCTAAATCACTCACCACTCTGAAGAACATAATTACAAAGAGCAGTCATTTCCTCCAAAATGCCGGAGACCATGACCATCTTCTTCCAGAAGTCTCAAGGAAGACCATCCTCCCCTAGTGCTGTCCCAGTTTTAGTTGCCGCAAGGACACTCTGGACCTCCTCACCTTGTACCAGCAAGGCCAAGTCATCCAGTCCATCCACTTGTGGCAGCCTCCATTTCCCTAATGCATCATCAATAGTTGCCTCATCCACATATCCTTCATCCTCACTCCACAAACCCTGCCATCTCTCTTTCAAACCCCTAGGATTTGTTATGTTCCATATACTATGTCCCCATTGGTATTGAGAACTCCATCTCACCGATGTCTCACTCTCCTAGCACTGAGTAGATGGGATAAATATCTGGTAGGCCGCTCACCCTCCTTAAGCCCCTGCCACCATAGCCTAGCAGCCATACCCTGTATTGCACCTCCTCCTCTTCTCTCAACACCTGTTGCAGTTTCAAGATCTCCAATTTAATCTGCGCTAACCTCCAATCCTCCACCCCATTGGCAGTAAGCAAACCTGCCCAGTTCAATTGCAATCTCCTCAATCTGCTGGAAGCATACCTTGTGTACTTCCTCCTCTGTCTCCCAGCTTCTCTCCCAGCCTCTCCCCAATAGACCCTCACAGCCTCTTTCAATCTCATCCACCAGACATCCACTGACAAACCCTCACCCCTCCAGTAATAAACTTTTGCCTAAATGACCTCTACCTATGAATCCCACAATACCTTCTCAGCCAGCAGAGAGGAGTTGAGGCACCAATGTCCAGGTCCATCTCCACTCCCCCCTAACTGCCCCTGTCCCAACAGTCCCCAGTAATCAGACCATGGGCACCATTCCACCTCCAACACCTTCCAGATATCAGCTCCCCAACATTCTGCCATCAGAATCCAGTCAATCCTTGTACCCAAGCCATTCACCCAATGCATATAGACCCTGGAGTCACCCCATCATGTTCTATCCATATCCTCTAAGGAGCTCAACCTCTCCACCTCCTCCCATGCATCCAGGCCACCACTTCTCCCTCCTGCACTCCTCCCACCATCAGTGCAGTCCAGATGCTGATCCCTAACTATATTAAAGTCCCCCCCCAATCATATTGACCCCTTCTGCCAATAGAATACCCTCCTCCAGCAGCTCCTCGATCCATACAATCCTCTCCCCCCTAACTGCAGGACAGTAGTAAGAGCCAACCCTCACTGACTCCCACCCTGGCCACTGCCAATCACCCCAGACCAAGCGGTCACCCCAGCTCCTGATTCCCTCCAAGTCACCTCTACTCTTCCTCACCAGAATCACCACTTTTCCAAACCAAGTAGTAGTGCCACCCCATTTCTTAGTCCACTTCACCCGATCATCCTCATCCTCACACCAAATATCCTGTAGTAAAAATAGATCAGCCTCCAAACCCTTGAGCTAAGTAAAAATGTTCTTACACCATCCTGAACCTCGCAACCCATTCACATTCAAAGAGAAAATATTATTTGTACTGTTTATAAGGAATAATGTTAAAGGCAAAAGGATCCCATCCTCTATAAGTCCACATTCTGCTCTTCCTGCACTAAGTCCAATTCATGTTCAGCAGCTAGTTCTCTTTCCCCAGCTTCCTGTGCCTCCAACTCTCCCAGAAGTTTGACCATCACCTCATCTTCCCTCTCCTCAAATTCCTCTTGATACTCCAGACAGGCCTCCTTCCAGAGTTGCAGTCCATGCTGCTTAGCCCAGCAGTATGTCACCTGCTCACCCACAGCCACCACTAGCTCTACCTTCCTCACGTTATCAACCTTCTATCCCTCCTCCTTTAAGAGAATCCCAAGAATCTCACCCTTCAGCACCTCCACCACTCCCTCACCATGCAGAATTCGCTCCCAGTGCTCCTCAGGTATAACCCACAAATCCACTTCTCTCAACACATCAGCCGCAAGATTATCCATCACCTTGCTCATCCATAACAAGTTCCCAACCTCCTTCCCTCCTGGAGTCCCTGGCCATCCCACATCCAACATTGCAGTGTCAGCAACCACACTGGCAGCCTCATCCCACTCCTCCTCAGGGACATCCACTAGCTCATCCTCACCCACTGCCACTACCTGGCCCCCTTTCACCACATCAGGGACCTCAAAATGCACTCACTGAGCCCCCTCTATCAGCACATCCTCTGATGTCCTTCTCTTCACCACTGGGCCCCTCCTGATCAGTGGGGGGGGGGGGTGGAGTCCATTTCCAGCTCCCAGACCTCAAAGGTGCCATCAGCAAAAGGGTCCTTGCTCAGCATCTTCCCATCTCCTTCCTTTCCTACCTCTACCTCCCCTACCCCTTTACTAGCCCAGATACTATCTTCGATGCCCCCAGACACCTCAGCCCCAGCTGCCTTCTTCTTCACCTTAACTGTCATACTCACCAGTAGCTCCCTCTGCCTCCTGCACCCCTGCACCCACTCCCACTGCCTCTTGTCCATATGGATATGCTTCCTCTCCACCATCTCCAGATACGTTGACTTCTCATACTTCTTCCAGGCCCTTGTTCTCCTCTCCACAGCTCTACTCATCTCCTCCAATACCTCCAACAAATCCTCCTCCTCCTCCTCACTCCCCTTCACCCTCGATACCTTACAGATGAATGCCCCCAACATCAGCACTGAAGGCCAGTCACTTGCCTTCTCCATGGCCTCCTTTCCTGCCAGCCAAATCCTAACATCAATGTTGCCCGTCCTGATCATTGTCCCCTCCCACACCTGGAAACTGATGTCCACCATATCACCATACTCAATCATCACCTCCTCCACCCTCTTCCTAGTCTACTACTTAGTCACCGTGAGCACCCCCTTTACCAGAAGCTGTACCATCCTGGGGTCCCATCACAAGTACTGCACCATGGGGACAACAACCTCCCCAACCACAACTCCAGTCTTCAATACCTCATCCAGCAGCCCAGCCTCCTCAAAGCCCACCTTGACCCCCTCCAGCCCTTTCAAGAACTTCACTGAAGCCACCCCAGCCACCTGCTTTGAAACAAGTCCCAGAACCATCCTTGCCATCACTGTCAAGCCCTGGAAGTACAAGGTCACCGCAAACTCTGAGATCGACTTCTTGAGTAACAGGGTCACCACCAGCCCCATTACACCATCCGCCAGGTCTCCCTTCCACATCGAGAACCCCTGCCCCACCTGTCCATCAGCCATTACATCTCTTTTTTTTTCCTGATTCCCAATCACACTCCCATTAACAGTCATACCCCCAGCTACAGCTCTGCCAGCCCCTACACCTGCACTCTCAGCCAAAGCACTGCCCCTCCTCCCAAGGCTTGCCTTGCCTTCCCCACTGCATCACCAGCCCTACTACCCACCAGCCACCCAC
Organism: Jimgerdemannia flammicorona; assembly: GCA_003990745.1. NCBI lineage: Eukaryota > Fungi > Mucoromycota > Endogonomycetes > Endogonales > Endogonaceae > Jimgerdemannia > Jimgerdemannia flammicorona. The sequence goes on from RBNI01003994.1 coordinate 5,526, forward strand.
TCTCCTTAACCTTGTCTGTGAAGCTTGGGAGACCAGAACTTCCCCTCTTGCCACTAGACACTGGACCCCCTCCAGAGCCTTCTCCATTCTTTGGTCCTCTGAAGGCCCCCATCCCCAGGCCATAACCTCTTCCCACCTGCTGCCAGTCTTAGGCCCTAGATCCACCTGACCTAGTACATGCACCAGTATGGTCATTGCTCACCATGTTGCTAGTCGCCTTTCACCAAAACATTGTCAAAAATATTGCTTGAGTCTTGTTTCACCTGAATGTTACCAGTGAAAGGTGATGTGGGCTGGTGTATAGTATGTATCTACAGTATAGTAGGCTATCTCATGAAGAGCATAAAGAAAAAAAATATGAAGTTTCTCTTTCTATTCATTATTAGTAAACTAGTTAAGTTATTTATAATCAATATTATCTCAGAAACTAAATATAATTTATTGAGAAGACTATATCTATAAAGATGGTCTCAGTAGAACTAATTACTATAGAGACTGAAGTAGGATTGGCTAAAATAGCCATAGTACCAGATAAGTATACAATATATATACTAAGAGAATATAGTTAGCTTCTCACAACTATAAGTAGTTATATATAAGGTATTATATATCAAATAAGTATCTGAGAGAAAGAGGTCACTTTTTATAATAGTTAATCCTAAAAAAAGGTCTAAAGGAAGAAGCAGAGTGAATATACCTTATATACTTAAGAATAAAGGTTCTAGTATTAGTCAAGAAAGTTAAGCCTAACGGTCTACTGATAGAACTTATTAATAATAGAACCCAGAATATATATGATGAAATATTTACTAAAAACAACTAATAGGAGTGTTATCAGACTTATTATACTAATTTAGATAGACTTAGAATATGCAGTAGAGGTCTATATATAATAAAGGAAAGAAAGAAGAATGAGAATTTAACTGCCAAGTAAAGGTCTATCAAAAATCTGATTGTCTAAGTAGTAGTCTCATCAAAGACCTTCTAGAGATTTTTCAATATCTAAAGTCTTATATTAGTAGCAGAATAGGAAGCTTGAAGGAGAGAGTAGCTATACTCCAACTAAGGTCTGATAAATGTTTATATAATGGACAGCTTGACCTAGAATGATTAGAGGAGATTATAAGTATAGCAAAAGTTAAGAGTTTATTTAGTCTTAGCATATTCTGTAATACTAGTTCAATAATATCAAACTCTAAATTAGTATATTATATGCTCAGATATATATAAAAGAGAGGTTGCAGATATAACTCACTCTCAATCAGTACAGTATAGTCAGCAGAATCAATATAACTATATATCTTAGGATTGAGCTCTATATTATTTACCTTGAGTTAGTCATTATAGAAATCAACCATTCTCTTTCTGTTAGCAATAGTGCAAAAGGTGAGGGCAATATTATCTATAAAGAAAAGTTTTAAGAGGAAGCTATACACTTTAAATAATATATCAAAGAAATCAGCAAGGGGGTTAATGAAGACATTAAAGAGCTAAGGAGTGAGAAGAGAGCTCTAGAAGATACTATACTGAGAGGAGACTAGGAGAGTAATGAGATCATTAACAACTATCTAATAAGAATAGTAATTAAATATACAATATAATACTAAGTAAGATTGTACCAGTATCTTATATCTCAAGCTATAATAAAATAAGATTGAGAGAGAATAGATCATATATCTACTAAAGATCTAGAAAGTTATAGTAGTCTAATCTCTTTATCTATATCTCATATAAGAGTAAAATATAGGAGAGGAATAAGAAGTAGATTCAGAAGCTATCTTAGCAGTATAATATATTTGTCAGACTACTTTGACTCTTGATATAGCCTTTTAAATAGCACTCAAAGAATCAGTAAAATATCTCAGTAAGAGTAATAGGGTGAAAAATATCAATAGTATAAGACTTCTCCTTCATAAAAACCAGAGTAATAATAGTAGTAGAGAGTGAGCCCTCAGAATATACATAACTAGAAAAAGATTGATAAGACTTTTAATAAACTATAGGGAGCATTCTTCTCACCTACCATTATCTAAAATATTCAGTTATATAAGGAGTTAGCTCTATAGATCTTTATGAGAGGGTAGCTATAGATGGCTCTCTAAACTACAGACTGGTCAAACCAATAGTACAGTCTAAGGATCTCTATACAAAGAGAGAAGATGTCCTTAGAGTTATTGAGTTAAAGGGAGACATTAGGCTGACTAAAGATAGTAATAAAGTGAGTAACTATTTTATCAAATATAGAGATAGAAGGAGAGCAAGATTAGAGAAAAGTGTGGAGAATACAGCAGTAGACTTGACTAAAATCATAAATATGTAGCATCAGAGACTGAAGATGTACTATAAAGGATGTCCTACTATAGAAGCAATACTGCTCTAATTTGTCTAGTATTATCTGAGCTCAGAATGTTCTTACAAATAGACTATAGATTAGAGGCCAAATGAGAGTCAAGGAATTTACAAATTCTTAGTAATCTTTTACAAAATAAAAGCCAGAGATATGGTCCTAAACAGAATAGATAGACCTAATAATAGTATTGAAAATAATATCTGAAGATTTCTAATAATGAGCTTTAATAATAGAGTTGAAGAGATATCTTATAAAGAATTGTTAGACTCTAGTCAAGATAGCAATAAGTAAGAGAGAGAAAGAAAAAGAGAAAAGAGAGTAGTGATCAGTGGGAGAGCAGAGAATAAGAGAGATATATAGAGAGATATAGTAATAAATACATAGTCAATATATATAGATCTAGTTTCTAGAGTCAGGTGGTTCAATAATAATATTATTAAGGACCAGAGTTGATATCTCTAAAGTAAATACCAAAGAATATATTAATATTACCTATTAAAAGAATATTATCCAGAAAAGAACCAGATATAAGATCATAAAAACTACTAATAGAAAGAGAGAGTTGAGCTTGATAATAATCAATACCAGATCCTAGAATATAAGTCAGATATAGAAAGGATCCAGAAACAAGAAGTGCAAAATAGTTTAATATAAGAACTATGAGACTACTATTCTGATAACTAATATTCCTATATAAGAAGAATAGAGAAGATATATAAATATGTAGAGATAGGTATAGTAGAATATGCTATATTTTACAGATAAAAAGTATATCAAGAGTAGGACTAATCAACTAACTGAGTATATTGAACTTGTTCTGAGTTAATTTATATATATTGAAATCTGACTATTATTAGAGACCAGATATATTAATACTAATAGCTAGAGAGACACCTAAAGTAGAGGCTTTTATCTTAAGATTTATTACTATTTTATCCATTATAGCAACAGTAATACATATCTTCAAAGCAGAGCTAGCTGCTGAGAATATGAGGGAGAGAAGGTTGAGACTGAGTTCTATAGCCTATATCTTATTAAAGTTCTATATCTCAGACTACTTTATAGTAGTATTATCAGCCAACTGCTAGGCATGAGTATGGAAAGATTAGAGTATCTCTATCTTCATGACCTCTATGATATTTTTTTATAAGAGAGCACAGAGTCTTAGGCCAAAAGTACTGAGAATCTGAGTATCTTTATCTTCTTTTAAAATACTATAATATAATCAGAGTATAAAAGAAATTTGAGAGTTAATACTAAGATATATAATATATTGTGAACCTTTGAGAATATTACATAGATATGGTATAAGTTTTTTTAAATCTATCCAATCTTCAAATGAGCATAACTATTAATATAAATATGCTGCAGCTGTATAAGAACAAGGACAGATAGAAGAATTGGAAGAATTAATGACTAATTATACTTTTAGATATAGATAGAAAGTTGGTCACTAAGATGATTGTTGTAAGGTTATAGAGGGTGGCTAACAGATGTTTAGAAGCTGAGCAACAGAGCTTTTTTAGTGGTAGGCTGATTAGAGATAGGATGATACAGATATATAGTATAATTAGAGAGTAAGGGCTAGTAGACTAAATGGAAGATTGGTCTTCCTGAATCAGAAGAAGACCTATGATTAAGTTTGATAAGTTTGGCTAAAAAAGGTATTAAAGAGGATTAGTATCTCCCACTAGTTCTAAATATCAATAATTAGTTTATTAGAGTATAGTAGAGTAGTAATTTTATATAATAGTTATTATAATACTATGTTCTCATTAAGGAGAAGAGTTCTCTAGAGAAACTCACTATCTTCTATCTTATATATATTATCATTAGAGCTATTAATGAATAGGATTCACTATATAGTATTTGAGCTTCTAGTCTTAGAGATAATCTAAATAATTGGGACTTTTACTCTTTTACTAATAATATAATAGTTAGACTTAGCTCTAATGTAGATACACTGAGTGAGATTATAGATTGGTATAAAAAGTACTCTAGAGTAAAGCTCAATTAGCATAAGTATGAGATAATAGTACTGGGTGATAGGTTGATAGGTAGAGATATTGTTGAGACTATTATCTCTATGAGAGAGAATGTATGATATCTGGATAATTTTTTATTAGTATATGGATCTGTTCTGTCTAGAGCTTAATGGAAAAGAAAGATGGTAAAATAAGAGAATATTCTTTAGAGTTAGGGGGGCATCATATTTCTCTAGCTAGATGGGTATTGATTCTGAATACTGCTGACTGCTAAAGCTCTAGTCTCTTGGACTTTCCCATATAAGTAGTGAAGTAGTTATTAATGATGACTAAGAACTGGATTTGGACTAAGAGGAAGAGCTAGATAAGTTTAAAGAGCTTGACAACTCTGGTGAATAGAGGAGAAATATATATGTCTGATGGACTTTTTGAAGAGATTATACTACCTTAGGGCTTGATGGTTGAAGTGGACTTTTTAGCTATAGAGAGGTAAATAGATGCTATTAATATAAAGGTTCTGAGAGGTGAGGTTCACTCCTAGAGAATTCTCTGGTAATTTACTATTTATAATTAGATGGAAGGATAGTAGATACTTGCAGTATCAGGGATTCAAGTGGATAGTGCTCCGAACGAGTCAATCCGGATGGGATTCGGATGGATTCGAATCGGATTCGAATCAACCATTGTTTTGATTACCAAATTAGACAATTAAATGTTTACATCAATTACTTGATGAATAATCATCCAAATTTGATGATCTTAATGTCATTTGAAAGCCCTTAATAAGGCCTTTCTAATGATACTAAGAACATTATAATCGGATTACATGTTGCCGAGATATTAAGGAAAACGTTCCATTTGACGAAATTTCCAAAATCGGCAAATCAAAGAATTTCCAAAATTGGCGATTCAGACGGTTTCCTTCATAACTCAGCAACGCATGATCCGATTTCAATGTTCTTGGTATCATTAGATAGGCCTTATTAAGGGCTTTCAAATGACACCAAGATCATCAAATTTTGATGATTATTCATCAAGTTATTGATGTAAACATTTAATTGTCTAATTTGGAAATCAAAACAATGGTTGATTCGAATCCATCCGGATGGGATTCGAATCCCATCCGAGTTGATCCAGATGGGATTCAATCCGAATCAATCCGAATCCAATCCGGAGATAGTAGAGAGGACTGATAATATTGATTTTTAATAGTATAGAATAAGAGAGAATCCCAATGGAGCTTTATAATATAGAGGTGGGACAGAATTCTCTTAGATAGTTTACTGCTAGTAGACTTTGACAATAGTGTAGATATAAAGTATCAGCAGAGAGTGGGTCAGGATCTGTGACTAATAAGCTGACAGAGAGTAGATATTAGTGTAGCTTAGGACTTAAATAGAGTTTAGTCTTAGAGTACTGAGATATAGTAGTAGCTTTCTCAGAAGTTCTGAGAGATATAATGATATATTTTAAGAAGAAATATCATATTGAACTTTAGATTAGGATAATTGATAGCCAGAGGTAGCTTTGAATATAAGGATTATATTAATAAGAGATAGAAGAAGAAGAATATATAGATATCTAAATATTAGCTAAGTGAGTACAAAGTACTTAATGAAATCTAAGAGAGTTGGAAACTATCTAGAAGTGAGACAGTATATAGATAGTAAAAAGATTCAATGAGATAACTTAAGGGAGTAGTTATTGGGGTATATTGATAATAAATAACTTACTATTGGGTGGGAATTGGTTATATGAATAAAGTTGGCTGACTATTAGTTGAATATATTTAAGAATAGAAGACAGATGACCTTAGGAAAAAAGGTGATGAGATGGGAGGATCTGATGATAGATGTACTGTCTTGCTAATAGAGAGAGTGGAGATCTCAGAGAGATCACTATTGATATTTAGTGAAATTAAGAAGATGGAAATAAGAAGAATAGAGTATATTGAAGTTGGATTAATGCTACTTATATAGTATGAGAAATGTATATTTGTTATAGATTAGTTAATAAAAGAGCCTAGTACTAATAAAAAATAAAAAATAAAAAAATTAGTTTAACCACTTGATCTCTGATAATATCAGTATAATTAACTAAGATTATCTGATAGCAGATTTAGGTCTAGAAGATGTTTGGGTCTTTGTTTATTTCTTGGTAAGTTATATTGAGTTTGTTTTTTAAAGTTCACTTAATTTTATCTTTAGTAGGTAACTTAAAGCCAGGTCTTCTATACTGTTAGTATTATAGCATTATTATTTCTGACATAAGTTACAACTATGAATATATCTCTTATAGATCCTCAGAGGCTAAATAGTATAAGAGCCACTTGTTGTACTACTGATAGTATCTTTATAGTAGTATATTATTTAAAATTATTAAAGAAGATAATAATTGATTCATCAGAAGTATATCTATAAATATATGTAGTCTTATATTTATCTTTGTTTAGATATCTTGGTTCAATTTTAATATATATTCAGATAATAGCAGTTGTTTATTATTTAGCTTAAAAGTGACAAATTTATTTTAAATTACTAGATAATAAGCTCTAAGTTATAATATAGTAGATACATATATATATACTGACAGAAGTACAGCAGATTTCTTTATTTTAAATATATAATCACCTTTGATTCTTTGGAGATCTCAAATATAGAAGTAGATAAGTTTAAATATATCTGCTCATAGGCTTACTAGTTTCATATCTCTTTACTGAACTATTTTAATCTGAGATTTATTTACTCTAGATACTAGAGTATTTATATAAATTTGCTAGCTATATAGTAGCTTAATTAAGATTTCTTTTCTGTGAGTTATTTTATATAGTTGAGAGATCTATATATCTGTACAAATTATATATCTGTAAAATCTATATAATTATAAGTTTTATATATAGTTATAATTTTCTTATAATTATATAAATTATACATCTGTACTTTTCTTACAATTATAATATTGTCCAACTATGAGATTGAGTGACTACTAAACTATAATACTATTAATCAGATTTAGATATTATGATCAAATATCTATACTTCCAAATTCAGATCAATTATAACTATATTAAAAATATTATTTTATATATTAAAAGACTTGAGAAATTATTTTATTAAGTTTATATATTAATAAATAAAATAAAGATTATTGAGATCATATATAAAAAGTCTATTGAGCTTATATATTTATAGATTACAAAAAGGTAAATGGATTATTAAGTAAAAAAAGGCTTATATATTAAACTATTATATAAGTTTCTACTGTATAGTTAACAGTTGTGAAATCTATTAATAGTTATTATATATATTAAGAGTTTTTAAATTGATTGCTGGGTATAATATATACTATATCATATTTGGAAATCAGATTCAATTCTATGCTGTCACACTATAAGCATATGATGTAAAACCTTCCTTATGACCTATTGGGATTGGTACCTTTTTAAAAAACTTTGTCTCATATACAGACACCTAAACAATATAGATGACCATACTTTAGTGATTAATTATTGTATTTTTTTTTTTTTTTTTTTTTTTTTTTAACTGACTCAATGTCCTGTGGATTTTTATTGGAAGAGAACCTAGACTATATAGGCCAAAACCCTCCCCCCATCACCCACCAAGCACTGTCTCTCTATTAACCTAGACTAGCTATTGTTCAGCAGCTTAACTATGCAAGGCACAGTAGGGCCTATATTGGCCCATACCTCATTCTATACACTATACTCTTTCTACTACTGGGGGGAACCCAGCCATATGCCAACAACGAAAAGTGGATGCCTGAGACCCCAATGTATATACAAGGTCATGTCTAAGCCAAATAGAATAGCCTCTGCCATCCTAAAGAGAATGACAGGCAAAGAAAAACTCTCATCAAAGTACATTACAGTGGATAGAGCCTGATTCTCCCAGTTGAGGTGAGTAAAGGACTTATACATATGTGAGGTAGAAGGAGACCCCCAATACCCTACTACTCAAGCCTGTAGGCCTCAATCATATTGCTATGTCAGCTCTCAGTTCCAGCCAAGATGTCTGAAATGGGTAGCTTCAGGCCCTCTGACCCCTCACAATAACCAGGGCCCAATCTGCTGAATTGCCAAAAAAAGCCAAGAGTGATACCTACCACCTAACCACTCTATACCAATCAAAAGGCCCCACTGAAGCAGCACCCACCCTAGCCCCGATGACCACCCCCATCCTGACAACACCTGAAAACAGTCACCTACACCAGAACTGTGCTCACCAGAAAGCTTGCCAAAGCCAGAGGGCTCTACCACAGGCACGAAGGACCTGTAGGTAACCTACACTGGGCACTTGATGCCCAAGGTTGGCCAACTCCCTACATAGCCCATGACATACTGAGACAGCACCTTGTTGGTGATGGCAAAAGGAAGAAAGCACTACACCAAAACGGATGCACCCCAGATGCAGCCAAAGGTACCAGAAGCCATGAAAAAGTAGAGAAGACACCAATCTGACACCAATAAAGGGGAAACTCATCACCATTGCCTCCCTCCCACTGCCCTGCAACAGGTACAGCAAACCAACCCAAGGTAGAGGGGGTAATAATGGTAGAAAGTGGACTCAGAAGGTTGCCTACCAAACCATTGTGACTGGTAAGGTAGCGGAGAAAGGGGACGGTGATTAATCATTGTTCTACATTCACAGATAACGCTTCAGAATGGTAGCGATTAACCACAGCATCATACATGTCTGATGAACTTAGTCTAGTATATAGTGCATGACACAGTGTGTTTTTCTTTTCTTTACTTTTCTTTCCCTTTTTATTTTTATTTTTTTTTTGTCAATGGAGATCTCGCGCTGTCAATGCTCAAAAAGCACATATGGATTCTAACTATTTGCATACCTTTTACGTTGGTTTCTTGCAGCCCTTTCCGGTGCTGCTTCTGCATGTATGCATTGCGCCTTATATGTTATATCCCTAGCTCTACACTTGTATTTT